>PVJH01009604.1:0-78084 GCA_004026705.1 Nesogale talazaci
GTGGTCAAAGAAGTTACCTGAGTCATAAAAGTAGCAAAATGACAGTTATGAAGTAGCAGTGAAAACAATTTTATGGTTGGGCATGTCACCACAACATGAGGGACTGTATTAAAGGGTCACGGCATTAGGAAGGTTGAGAACCACTGTCTAAGGAATTAAAAAGCTCCATCTGTCCCCTAAGAATTGTCTGGTGATTTTGAACTGCTGACCTTGTAGTTAGTAGCCCAAGGCATCACTGCTATGCCACTCGAACTCTGGGAGCATACATAGCTTTTCAAAAAATTTTAAGGGGCATGAAATTTGAAATACCGCAGTTCACCCTGCAATTGACAACCTCCAGTACAAAGTTTAGAATCATATCTCTGCCTAAATTTTATTTTTTTTCCTTAAGGTTATCCCAATTATCCTCAAGTAAGATAAAAAAAAGATAAAGATAAATGAGTGAAGTTAAGCAAGAGCAAGACCTTCAGCCACAGTGACTGCCCAAATTCCACAGCCCTGCTTCTTGCATTCAAGGGCAATGGTCCCTGGTCACCTGCCCTTGATGGCTCTTGCTCTCAATGCTCAGCAAAGAGTAGCAGAGGTCTTCCAAGCAGAATGCCTATAGTCTATCTGACAAAGAAAACCTACCACTTCACTCCCATACATGCTTATCTCACCCACAAATATTCACCCCTTCTCAGACTGAGCCCCGGTGGTGTAGTGGTTGTACGTGGGACTGCGGTCCACTGGGATGGAGGTTTGATTCCAGCTCCACGGAGCAAAGGCTGGGCCTCCTACTCCCACCGATTGTGGGAGTGATGCCCCCCCCCCAAAAAAAAAACCAACAAAAACAAAATATTCACCCTTCTCTTCTGAGGTAGCCTTTTCTGAACTGAGTGACTACTATGTCCCACCACCAAAAGATGCCCATTGTTCTGGGGTAAGCAGCAACTCAGCTGAAATTTGGACAGTTCACAGGTGTCTATGCCTAATTATACCGCAAAGAAGGAAGCTAGTTGCTTCAAAGGAGTTCCTGGGTGGTATAAGCAGTGGAGTGCTTGGTTTCTAACAGAAAGAAAGGTTGGGAGTTGTAGCCACACAATCTTATCTCAGAGGAATCATCCCTGCAGTCAAGAGACTGCATGTCTGTGTGATGTACCATCCAGAAGTATGGCAGAAGAAAATACTGATTTTGCTACTTCTGAACAGCCAGCCATTGAAAACCCTGTAGAGCTTGGTTCTACTCTGACACACAGGGGCCTGTCTTGAGTCATTGCCAACCTGGTGACAACTGCTTTTGCTTTGTAGGGAGTGGATTCAAAAGAATCCTGCTTCCCTCAAAACCTGCTTCCCTCCAGAGGATCTCCCAAAACAACCCTGAGAATGCATGCCCATCAAGTAAATTATATCTCATAGCAATCCAGTGGGACAGCGTAGAAGTACCCTCATGGGTTTCTAAGGCTACATACCGTATATATTCGAGTTTAAGTCAATCCGGATATCAGTCAAGGCACCTAATTTTACCACAAAAACCACATTAAAAATGTGCTGAAAATTCGGCTTATACACCAGTTTATATGGTAAATTTTCATGAGAGAAGACAGCTTCATTTTTCTTCTGTGGTAAGTTCAAATACTGGCCCTTCAGTTAACGGCTCCCCTCACAATCCACTCTGCCACCAGGGCTCTTACTGATACCATATAAAGTTGATAAAGTGACCTATTTTCTAGATCAAAATATAATACCTAGCAAAGTTGCTCAAACATGGATTCATGGGGCAAGGAATTCCTGGGATGAATGGGAAGAAGCAAACTCCCTCTGTGCTCAGGAATCTGTGTGATTTGAGTGAGAACCTTTTGAAGTTGATGAGAAGGAATTGGCTTTTGAAAAACTCAAAGGCATTGCAATATCCACTAATGGCCAAGTGGCTTCATCAGGAAAGTTGTCATACAGATGGCCTTTTACCTTGAAGGCCATTCTTTTGAAAAAATGCATTTGATTGTAATCTTTCATCATTGACGTCTCGGCACATAGAAGAGTCCCCATGTGCGTTAAGAAAAAAGAAAAGGTTTAGTATACATCATCTTCATCTCTTAGAAAGTTTTCTGGTTTCTCTAATGCCCCAGTGGTTTTTACTTCTTCTACCCTCCATCAAGCATCAAGGTAGCCACAGGAATGGATTTTGAAGACATTTCCAACCTTATCACAAGGGTTTGGGAGACAATGTTCATATAAGATACACATTAGTATTAGCTACATATAATATTCAGTTAGTCTGTAGGCTGAACAAACAACTCAAGAAACTAAACTATATGAAGGAGACTATGGCAACAGGATAAGAGGAAGACTTACTAACAACCTGCAAAATGCAGATGATATAATCCTGCTTGCTGAAAGAGAAGGACTTACATCACAGTCTTCAGTATAGATAATAACGTAATATTAAAAAAAATTCTTACAACTGGGTTAATAGGTAACATGATGATAAATGGAGAAAAGATTGAAGTTGCCAAAGTTTTCGTCTTGCTTGGGTCTAAAATCAATGTTCACAGAAACAACAGTCAAGAGGTCAAAAGATGCATTACACTGGGAAAATGTGCTGCACAACATCTCTGCAAAGTGATGAAGAGCAAGGGGGTTGGTTTGAGGACTAATGTGTGTCAAACCAAGCCTTGGTATTTTTAACCATGTCATATGAATATCCATGTGAAAATGGGGCATTGACTCAATATAATCAAGAAGGACAGATGCATTTGAATTATAGTACTAGTGAAGACTAGTGAACATACCATGACTTCTAAGAGATCAAAGAAATCTGTCTTATAAGTCCAGCCAGAATGCTCTTTAGAAGTGAGGATGGTGAGACTTTGTCTCACATACTTTGCACATTATGGTATCAGGGGAGTTCATGCCCTGAAAAGGGTTATCGTGCTTCAAAGTAAAAAGACAGTGACAAAGAAGAAGACTCTCAACAATATGGATCAGCACAATGGTGGCAACCAATGGGCTCGAATATATAGATTCTGTCTAAAGTCATAGATGCAAGCACAGGCACAGTCATAAAATGATGGTAGAGGATCCCTTAGATAAGGCCTGAAGTTCATACACGAGCCCTGCTCAATGCAGGAAGAAAGCCCTGCACTTCTCTTCTAATGTGTCCTTGATCAAGACAGCAAAAGTAAAAGGTTTCACTGTGAATCACTTGATGACGGACAGCTTCAATGGCTTTCCAGATTAACATAGTTTATTGACTCCTTTCTAGAACTCACTATTCCCACTGCCCACTTTTGGCAAGTGCTGGACACTGCAGATAACTCCGTCTCGACACACATGAGAGGAATTAATAGACTAAGAAAGGACAGTTGGGGCTGAGCCCCGGTGGCGTACGTGGTTGAGTGCAGGACTGCAGCCCGTGGGCTTGGCAATTCAAATCCAGTGGCGGCTCTCAGGAGCAGCACTGGGGAGCGCCCACAACCACCAGAGGCAGTGATACCCCCCCTCAAAAAAAGAAAGGACAATTGACTCTTTAGGTACATGTCTCCACATCTCTCTTCTCTTCTCATTTCTCTCCCATTTTCTATGTAGCTGTTGTAAGCAGTGGATGTTGCATTTTTAAAAATCATTTTATTGGGGGCTCATACAACTCTTATCACAATCCATATATCCATCCATTGTATGTCAAGCACATTTGTACATTTGTTGCCCTCATTGTTCTCAAAACATTTGCTTTCCATTAAGTCCTTGGTATCATTCTTCATCTTTCCCCTCCCTTCCCACCCCCTCCCTCATGAACCCTTGATAAATTACAAATTATTATTATTTTGTCATATTTTGCACTATCCAATGTCTCCCTTAGCCCACTTCCCTGTTGTTTGTACCCCAGGGAGGAAGTTTTATGTAGATCCTTATAATCGGTTTCTCCTTTCTACCCCACCTTGCCTCCACCCTCCTGGTATTGCTGGTCCTGAAGGATCATCTTCTTGGATTCCCTATGTTTCTAGTTCCTATCGGTACAAGTGTACATACTCTGGTCTAGCCAGATTTGTAAGGGAGAGTTGGTATTATGATAGTGTGTTTCATCATTGCCACACTTCACCCTGTCTGGTTCATCTCCTCCGTGAGATCCTTCTGGAAGGGTATGTCCTGCTACCTACAAATGGGCTTTGGGTCCCCAGTTTGCACTCTCCCTCATTCAAAACTATATAATTTTTGGTTCTTTGGTACCTGATCCCTTCAACACCTCATGGTCACACAAGCTGGTGTGCTTCTTCCTTGTGAGCTTTGTTGTTTCTGAGCTAGATGGCGGCTTGTTTACCTTCAAATCTTTAAGACCCCAGAGGCTATATCTTTTGATAGCCGGGCACCATCAGTTTTCTTCACCACATTTGCTTATGGATATTGCATTTTTAACCAACTTTCCACATTAATTCAATCTCATTTGATTAAGCATGAGGGAAGTTTATTGTGTATCAAGCCCCCATTCCTCCAGATGCCATGAGAATTCCTAGTACTTCTTTGGAGGACCAGTCCTCATCTGAACCATTACTCACTCTAACTTCCCAAATCCAAGTCCATCCAAAAGGATCCAGTGCTTAAGCTGTAACTGGAGAACATACTATGCTAGAAGAGATCTCAGAAACACCTTTTTCCATCTATAGATACGAAAATGCTGGCTGAAATGAGAGGCTTTGGCCCACTGTGACCAGGAACACTAAGAACTTACATATATAATTCATGAGCCATGGTTTTATTTTGCTTTTCAGTTAAACTTATTACTGGAGTAAAAGGTACATACAGAAAGATATCTAAACTGAAAATAAACAGATTTGGTAATAGGAAATTTAAATTTCAGTTATGTAGTTTCCTTCATTCTACCATGATTTGCATATACCTTGGGCACCTGGTTGACCTCTGTATTTTCCGTCAATTGTATGGGTTTAGGACTGAGGGTGGAGAAAGTTTGAACATCCTTTTGATTAAGATCTATAAAATGCTCCCAGCCACTCTGCAGATGGAAGTTGTGGCTTTCTACTCCTGTAGAGAACTATGGTCTCAGAAGCCTACAGTGGCCATTCTACCCTGTCCAATAGGGTCACTATGAGTCAGATTGGACTCAGGAGAAGGAGCTTAGTTTCAGGTTTGGTGGTTTTATGTCAAATATAGAAATTCAGTGGGTCATACTTCTATATATGAGATCAAAATTTCACTATAAAAGTATCAGGTTTTCCACAATCTGGCAGAATTTTGAGTTGCTGCTGGCTGTTGTTACGCTGGTCCCAACTGGTAGCCCCACAGGCAATGCTGCCCAGTCCTATGACATTTTCATGATTGGTTGGGAACTGGATTGTTGTGATCTGTAGTATTTTCATTGGCTAATTTTTGGCAAATGATCACCAGGTTTTTCTTCCTACTTCCTTTTAAATTTGGAAGCACCACTGAGTTTTCAGCAAAAAACAAATAAGCCTCCATATTCAGACAGGAGGTGCAAGGAACTGAACCCGGTCCCCTTCCCAGGAGGTTGAAACTTTTCCAGTGAATTACTACCACCCCTCTCTCAGCAATATAGTTACACAAAGCCCCCACAGTCCAAAGGGTGATGGTTCTGTAGGAGATAAACTGGCCAAGTGTCCAATCCAGGGTCTGCTACATGGAAGGTGAGGGTTCTACCACTGAACCATCATTGTGTCCTTATCACACATCATTGTGTGTTGACCTTAGGAAGGTCAACAGTGTTCTACCCTCTTGCAGACACACACTGGGTGCTTCTCAGAGGTCCTTGGAATGCTTTAGCAGGAAGACCCAGGGACAACTCAGGAGGACACACTGTCAGCTGGGCTTCATCAGTGCAGAGCTGTGAGACAGTGTATGCAACTGACAGGCATTCATAGAACCTCGGAGGAATGGTAGTCTCGGCAGATCTTCTAGACCCAGGATATGGAATCACCCTGGGAAACTCCCCCAAACCCAAGGAATTTACCAGCCAACCTGTATAGCAGTGTGAGTTCAGAGGATAAATAAGCCCATTGTGATTTTCGTCAACACTCTTACCTAGAGCATCTATCTGCCAGAAGCAAAGTTCTTGGATGGAAGCCCCAGTTCTTTTATAACTTCCCCTTTTGTTTTCCCCATTTCTAAATCTTGCTTAAACCCTGGCACTCATTCCAAGCCCTCACTGCCCTTGGCTGCCCCCAAGAAATATATTTTTTATAAAACAGACATTGCAAGTCTAAAGAGGTGGATTGAAATTATTAACTGGGTCCTTATTTTCTTTATCAAGTGCCTAGACTTGGCATCCTACTCCCTGGTAGAAACAAACTTCAGAAATGGTTTTTAAGAAGTTCTCTTCACTGGACCCACATAGAAGTATCAACCCAGCTCAAATCTATGTATCAAGTTGGAGTTAAACCCAGCAATGAGGAGTTTTGCTACATAATAATAAGCAATGAAACACTGAGGGATAATTTTTCACTGAAATAATCCTAGATTTAAAAAAATTACCTTGTACAAACTTACACAGTAAGAATAAGGTTCCAGTTTACAGTCAGACTGATTGTGTAAATGTAAGATAATCCCTTACAAACATGACTGACTTTACCAAGTATTCAGACACACACCAAAACAGAAACACTAACATGATAACTCATACTGAAAATCTATGCATGTGATGCACACACAGGGGATCCAGCAGAACTTGAGGGACAGCGTATGATGTAGTCACTGACATTTACTAGCTAAGCAGCCCTCTCAGTAGCCAAGGAGTCGATTCCAACTGCAGGTGACTGCAGGGCTGCAGAGTAGATTGACCTCACAGGAGTTTCAAAGGTCGACCTCTTCTGAAACCTTTCTTGTAAGGTACCTTTGGACGGGCTCCAATCATCAACCCTTCTTCTGGTTGTCCAAAACTTTATCCATGTATCCCACCCAGGGATTCAAATAACTTTAAATAATTTATTTAACCTCAGCTTGGCAGAGCTTCTTCACAGGTCGATGGGTATAAATAATAGTGCATGCCATACGATGCATGCAGATGTTAAATGATATAGAGGATGAAGCAGTTTTCAGGTCATATGGACCACATAGCATTGTGAGTCTACTCATCCTCAAGAGACATGGATTCCTCAGTAGTAAGATTTATGCTAATTGTTTGGCACCTTACAATCCCTCCTCCCCCCCCCCACACCCGGACATTGCTTTCTGCACAGCATTCCTTCTAGCAATGAGGCAACTATTGCCACTTTATGAATGAGAGAACCATTGCAGGGATGATATGTCAGGATGTTATGGGTAGAATCCAAGGTGAAGGTTACACACTCCATGTCCTTCCCATTCAAGACAATTCCACTAATAAACACTCAGAGCAATGTGAAAGTGGGCCTTCCAGGGTCAGTGTGGCAGCTCTTTGGGGCCCTTGAAATAATTCCCTGTTTAGATAAGTGGGGCTTCCACATTCAGAAAGAACAGCTCAAGAAAATCCCGGGGCAGATAAGATGGGGCCTGTTTAAATAGACTGTGCTTTTCTTTGGACCGAGGCTCAATGCCTGCACATTCTGTGTGTAACATCTCATAGCAAGAACAGCAAGAAAAATAAGCTGCTTTGGATTTAATAAGACAATCAAATAGGTCTTTTTCGACAAAGGGTAAGTTTAGCTAGGAATTGTATCCCCCACACCCCACCAGTCTAGCCACCAACATTCATGACAAGACCTCCCATTGATTACCTCACCAATCTTAGAGATAATGGCATTGGCTTCTTCATTCCTGGATTCTAGTTTTATCATACAGTCTTAGGAGCTCCTAATGTTGGGCCCGATGATGCATGGAGGAAAAATGGACATCAACTGCCACCCCCTGACAGTCCATCCTACTGTGATGGTTTGAGCTTTGCTGTGGTGCTGACAGCTGTGCCACCAGTATTTTCAATATCAGCAAGGTCATTGCAGTGAAAGGATTTCAGCAGAATATTCTGACTAAGACACAAGAAGAAAGGCCTGGTGGCTAGCTTTTGAAAACTAGGCAATGAAAACCCTATAGGTCATAACAGAATTGGTCGATGTTGGCAGGACCACCTTCGCTGGTTTGGAGAACACTACAGATGCACAGTGGCTGTGACAATGGACTTGAGGGTACAGCAATCCTGAAGATGATAGAAGACAAGAAACCTTCCTCTCTTTGTGCATGGGGTCTTTGGGAGCTGGAGCCATGTTGATGTTGGAAAGGAAAGAGAGTTTCTGACCATCAGTGAAAGAGCCTGTCACACACCAATGAAACCACCATTTCTAAGACAAAAACTTTGGATGAGGGGGAAAACTAGCTGATCTTTTTTAATGGAAGTATTTCTAATCCTGAAACATCAGCAACCTTCCATCAGCCTCGACCTACTCTCTTTAGGGTCTGTGACTCAGACCCCAGGCTTAGATGCTGGGGGAATCTGCCCACCCTCTGTGTTAGCTGCAAATCACCCTGGGAACTGGGAACTGGGAACAGCGTCTATGTGAGCAAGCAGTGTTCCATATTTCCACAGAACTCTGCAGGAGCTTGTGAGGATGAATTAGGGAACTTTTATAAAGTGCAACTAACAGCATAGAATTACTCTTTGATTAAGGTGTGGCATTATTTCTTGCAGACAGAGCTTCCTATGATGGCTGGATACCTGCCATAATCAAGGGATACTTCCAAACACCCTCTAGAAGATCTTTTCCCCAGGGTGGCCCACCTTTGTGTTGTGATGTGGTTCAGGATTTCTGTTGCTCTCCGCTCTCAGAGTCAGCCTTCCTGAAGGGTGTTGAGTTGAGAGAAAGCAAGCCTGTCTCTGTGGAAGAACAAACTGAGGCAAGGCCTGGTCCTGGACAATCTCAGGACTATGTGCACTCTACTCAGAGCTTCAGAGCAGGAAAGACACTGATCAGAAGAGGAGAAGGCACAGAGCCAGGATGAGAAAAGAAGGAGGTTCATTCTTAAGCAGATTTATATGGCAGAGACAGTAAGCCATCACAATCTGGGATCAGACACATAGTCAGGAATGTACAGTCATATTATTCCAGCAAATTCTTTAACATCTATAAGTCCCCGTTTCCCTCACGTGTCAAACATCACTGTGATTTGCCCTCGAGGATAGCTGTGAAGATTCAAGAAGACATCTTGCCCAGGGCTGGAACATGGTCAGCCTCACTACGTGTTGGCTGGGAACACTTCCACTAAGAATTGTGGTAGTTCCAGTAGCATGTCCCTCTTCATAAATTAGGAAAGATGCAGTCTTTAGGTATAGAGCTTAGATAAGTTAAGGAGATTGCTTTTTAATTCCTCTGTGTGGGACTTCCTGTTGTTAGCTAGCCCTGATCCCAGTACTAACTCATGGTCAACCCACACACCATAGAGCCAAATGTTGCTAGGTGCTGTGCCATTTTAGTGTTGATTGGGGGAGGAGGGGGAGGGAGGGGTGTCAGACCACTGGGTTCAGTCCTGTTTCCAGCAGGCAAAGCACAGCCTTTCTCCTCTTTAGTACCAAGTCTTCTGTTTTTAGAGCCCCATTGTGGGAAGCCTGTGACCATAGATCACCTGCTCCTCAGGGCTTTCAGAGGCAAGCTTCTCAAAAGCAAATGGCCAGGCTGTTGTTTTTTCTTCTAGCCCATCCTACTCTGGAAGCTCTGCTGAAAGCTGGCACACAGCAAGCAGCACACAGGCGAGCCTCTGCTGACCTTCTAAAGAAGGCTGTGCTTAGGTGCTTTGGCCAAGAAGAAAACCCACGTGCCCCACACCGCAGATCCTTCTACCACCGGTCTATCCAAGTGTGGGGGGAGATAGAAGAGGTGGCGGCAGTGAAAATCTAGGCTTGACGAGGCAGTCCATTTCAGGTGGCCTGACTCGGATTCTTGCATGCAGGGCACCCCTAGGGAAAGATGACAAGTCTTTTCTGGGTTTGTGCTGCTATTATGAGCAAACCAACCTCTTCCTGCCTCCTTCTGTCCTCCCCTGGCATTTGCCGTCCCCTAATGAAGCATTGTAGTTGGTGGGTGATGGCACTCACTGTCAGTCGGACAGATCAGCCAGAAAAGCATGGTTGTGACTTGGGGTAAAATATGTTCCTTCCAAACCATTCCAAATTAATCATTTTAGCTGGAGGGAGTCTTAGGCCTTTGGGCCCCCTTTCTGTTTTATTAGCTGCCAACTGAAAATGCCAGAAGTTGCTGGGGAAGAAGCACAAACTGGGGGACAGGGAGCACACTTTGCATATTTTAATTACTTCAGTAAACAATACATACTGCAGCAAAAACCTATCATCAATGGCTACATCCCCAGGCAAAGGGAAGCTGGAGGAGCATCATGGGAAATTACATTAAAAATATGCAGTTCCCCTTTAGACAACAGGAGACCTTATCTCGCTGCTCTGAGATGGAGATGAGCTTCCAGTGCATCCATTGGTTTAGTTGCTGTTTAAGGGGGGAGGGGGACGATGAGTAAAAGCAGACATTGCATGTGTCCATAGCTTTCTTAATAACTAAGTACTCCTCTTTATTGAGGGGCACAGATGTACTCAAGTACTATGGCAAAGATTGGCAATTGGAACCCACCCAACAATGTTGCTGAAGAAAGGGCTGGGGGTCTACTTCTGTGAAGATTATGGCCAAGAACATTCCCTGGAACGGCTTGACTTTGTTACACCAGAGGTTACCAGGAGTCCACACTGACTGCAGCAGCCAGACATACCCAAGGGAGCCCAAACCAAAGTGAACTCAAGGCCATCGAGAGTCATTGCTGACTCACAGCGCCTCCCTCTGGGTTGCTAATGCTCTAACTGTTGCCAGGAGCAGGAAGTTCACTCTTTTTCCCAAGGAGCTGCTGCTGTGACTTCAAACTGCCGACCATGAAGATCGCAGCCCAGCTTGTCACGACTGTACCATCAGGACTTCCTGCCGAATGGAAAATGCGATGCAAAACACAAAAACGAACATGAAAAGAGAGCCCCTATTTCATTTGCCAGAAGTCAGGAAGGACCATAGACATGAAGTGGTAGATAAACTCCCCATCATCATTTAGAGGTGAGAATTTCAACAACCGGGCCAAATTCTCTGGGGGAGCCTGTAGGTGGGTGATAACAGCAGTTAAAGCTCCCTGTGAACTGCAAAGTGATTAATCAACAGAAGCTAGTATCACTACTATTTTTATACATCACAGGTTCCCAGCAACATGCAAGGAATTTCTGAGTAATCCCAGGAAAGGGTATTGATGAGCCCACACATACAGCCCTACTATGACGAGAGGCTCCAGCAGTCCAGGAGGGAGGCAGCTGGAGAGGAGAGGAGTTCTGACACCACAGGAGAGATGGGATGACCATTGGACACAGTGACTGGAATTCCTGTCACAGTTCCCCCAGTATGTGTCACCCTGTGACGGTGGCACAGACGATCCCTGAATCTCATTGACCATGGAATAACGACATAGTTGGATTAGAGGATCCTTGCCCCTTGAAATCTGCCTGAGAACATCTGATTCAAGGCACCGAGAGTACTGAACAGTGGTTCATCTCAAAGTCCTTCCCAGCATCTGCAGCATCGGGAAGCTGACCTTCCAGGAATGCATGTGTGGAAGGTGGGAGGTAAGGTGGAGGGGTGGGACAGGCAGTCTGCAAAGAACAATGGAACAGAATTCATTAGTCCCAGGGCCAGTTTCAAGTTTACATCACACCACTTGGCTCTTCGGTAGGTCTTTTTGTCCACACAAAATTAGTAAGGTGATGTTCAAGTTGGACTAAAGTGACTTTGGTTTGGTGAAGCAGGAAATGGATAAACTCTGGATGCCCCTTCTATCCCTGTGAGAAAAGTGGAATTTAGAGGCTCACTTAGTTCCACATGGCCCTGCACTCTACAACTGGGTCCCAAGGTGCCTCCTGTAGTTAAGGGTGCGGGCCCAGGGCAGTCCCAGATGAAAGGGATGGAGGAGCTACACCTCCACACAGCATCTGGCTGTCCAGGCCATAATTGGGAGCCTGCAGCTGTCGGCTGCTCCTTCTCCCTTTACACATAAGCCCTGCTTCTTGGCTTCTCCTCCAAGGTCAAAAGGTGGGATCAGATTGTTCTGAAGATGAACCCAAGAGAAAGTCTTAAATGCTAAGCCAGCAATCAGCACAATGGTTGAGCTGGTTTTTTCAAAGGCATTCCTAGTCCATAGTACACATTGGTGTTTCCAAAGCATAGAAATGGGAGGAGGGGGGAAGCGAGGATCTTCTGAGCCCTGGGTCAATAGAACTGACATGAAATCTTTGTCTCAGAGGCTCCTGGTGGTTTCCCCAAAGGAGAGGTGGACGGCAAAACCAAACTCGCTGCCAAAGAGTCAATTCTGACTCACAGCGCCCCCACAGGACAGGATGGAATTGTCCCTGCGAGTTTCAGGGACGGGGACTGTTCGTAGTAGGGGAGAGGCCCACCTTTCTCACACGGAGTCACTGCTGGTTTCAATGTGTCCCTGGTGCAGATTGATGCCTTGTAGAGTCCTTCTCACACTTTATTTAAATCCTTTCCTTCCCCCATCTACGACACCCAGCGAGATACTCTGACAGGATGTGTCAGGATGGATGACAGCTGGCATGCTTGCCTTCGGCGACAAAGGAGACACAGCAACTGACCGAGTGAGTCCCTGCTACTAGCATGACAGTGAGGAGGCCTGCTGGGGTGGTGGCGCCTCGTTGGACTGCAGTCCACAGGGTCGGCAGCCGTTCAAGCCACCAGCAGCTCCCAAGGAGAAAAGCTGGGCTTTAGACGCCCTTAGACAATTAGTCTCCAGAAGCCAGCGGGGTCAGGATGAGTCCCCATTGATCACAGCCAGTTGGAGCATTGCAGGGTTATCAGTTTGGCTGTGACCCACAAGCTCAGCAGTTTGAAACCACCAGTCACACATTGGGGGGAAAAAGAGGTTTTCTGCTCCTGTAGCCAGTTACAGTTTCAGGAATTCACCGAGGCAGTTCTGTCCTTCCATATAGGGTCATTATGAGGTGGCATCAATGCAATGGCAGTGAGTGAACTTCAAGGCTCAATGAGCTCAATGTCCTGCCTCTTCCTTCAATTCTCCCAATGTGCTGTGGTTCCAAGATTACTCGGCTCAGCCATCTCAAGATGCAGAGCGGAGTGGCTAAACTCTCAGTTCATAATGGAAAGGCTGGTGGCTGGACTCCGCCGACGACAACGACAGGAGAGGATGTCACAGTCTGCTCTCATGAAGACTCGCTACCAGGGAAAACCTCGGGCAGCTCTATTTTGTCCTGTGGGGTCACTGTGAGAGAGAATTGACTTGATGGCAGTGGGGTTTGGGTGGTATGGCTGTATAAATAAAGAGAATGAACAACTTGTGGAAGCTTAAAAGACTGAGGTAAAAGTTTGATATAGAAATCATTATTATCAAATCAAAATTCTTAGGAACCATGATCTACTTACTCTCCATGCTGATGAAAGATTCACAGATACAGCGGGTTGCAAACTATAGCACAATGAGTTGGACATGGCAGATTTGAGGAAATGTGATAGAAATTATGGCACCTGGTTTCTTTTAGTTTGCTTGTTTGTTTATTGATTTGTTTTTTGGGGGGGGACATCACTGCCTTCTGGTGGTCGTGGGAGCTACCCTGCGCTGCTCCTGAAAGCCACCGCTGGATTTGAACCGGCAAGCCCGCAGGCTACAGTCCCACACTCAACCACTTATGCCACCAGGGCTCAACCCAGAACTTGGTTTCTATAGATGTGTTTTATGCAATGGCTGAATATTTACTCAGCCATTTACTCAGGAATATTTACTCAGAAAGACCAACATTGGCAGATGCAATGCAGTAAGACAGTGCCCTCCATCAGTCCAGAGAATGTTCCTTAAATGCCACCAGCAAGCGTTGTGTGCTCCTCAGATGCAAGGAAAAGGCAGCCGTCCTTGGCTCTGCTTTCTAATCTTTCCCTCTCTACTATTCCCTCATGACACCTGCCTGACTCCTTTAGAAGTGACAGCCATTATTCTGTGCCCAGCCTGCTGTGTTCCTGAGGTAAAGGCCTCCAGGATGCAGATGAGTCCTCATGCCTGAGTGACTAGGCTCTGGATTAATCTGCTCAACCGTGGCGGCATTTATCGTCATAATTTTCAAAATCCATTAGCCTTGATTGTTTGAAAACCTAGTTCCCATTAATGTCTCCTTATCTTGGCTCATTGTCTCAGGCCAAAAGAGAGGGAGATAGAGGGATCACAGAACAAAAAGGAGAAATGGGCAAGAAGGAGGAAGCAACATATGTTGTGTCTTGTGACATGATTTGGGTCCTAGAAAAATGTCACATCTGTGATCTGTTCTAATCCTAGAATCTTCCTGCAAGATTGAAGGCTAACAGATTGCCTTTTTTGCCGAAGGTTGATCCGGTGAGGTCTTCTGTCCCTGGAGGCTGAAAGAATCCTGATGAACTATTGGAACATTCCAACTCTCTAGTTAGTCGCTTTTTCTTTGTCCTTCACTGTCTGTATGATGGCACTCACATTCTGGGTATTTGCCATCCATAAAATATCGCTGGGACACAGTTTATGCAGTGTGTATCTGAAACCAGCATATGATCTGAAAGTGCTCCTTCTATTTCTGTATCTGCTGGGCCACCAGATTTCTTTAACCAGCTGTATATAGCAGGAGGCCACATCAGACATGTACTTTCCATTAGAGTGAGCCATAAGTGGCAGGATGGGAGGAGGAAGCAAAAATCAGAGGAACTAGCTAATGCTCTACAGACCCGGGTGAAGGAGACAGAGGAAATTATATTATTCCCACAGGCAGCCTAAGACAGGAGGTCATGCCATAGTTCTTACAGACATATGGATTTCTCATGAGTCATCTGTCTCAAAAGAATTGTGGGCAGAAATGGACTTGATCAACTTTACAAAGAAAACCTTGAACAAGAAGTATAGAAGCTCATCATGAAGACTAGGACAAATGTTCTATTGAGTAGTGCTAGAGGCAAAACAAAATAATCCCCTTCCCTTCTCTGCCATCTTCCCTTTGATTCTCCTTAACAATTCTACTTGAAGAGAGAAGCTTGCACGCCATGCCAAGTAACTCTTAATCAAGCTCTCCTTGGGGCTTCCTCTGCTGTGAGAAATTCTATTTTTCAGACCATTCTAAAGCAAAGGGTTAAGGGAACTAGGTGTTTAAAGATGAACTACCATTCTTCTCCCTGGATAAATCCTCGGTAAGAATCCAGGGAACTGGCCCTGGTAACACAACCGATTTCCCCAAACTTACAAGGGCATAAGGTACTGTGTCCATAAAAGGGATTTAACACAGAGAAAGTGCTGGGCTTCCTGAAAATGCCAGTCATACCTACCTTAAATGACAACATTTGAGATAACTAAAAGAAGGTCAACATCGGATTCCACAAGGTCAGGGTTGTTAAAGTATACTGATGTTTTCACTCCGTCAAAGCTCTTATGCAGTCTCCAGTACTTCAGATAAATGGGACCACCTCAAAGACAACCAGGCCCACCCTCTCAGCCTCAGGAATTGCTGAAATAGACCAATACTCAGTAAGAAAAGCTTGTCTCCAGTTTCCCATGTTTGTCTTGGGCCTACAAAGGGTCAGGTATGTACTCTCAGACTCCTTCATAAAGCTGGGCTTGATAGGGCAGAGTAACACCCCTGGGCTCATAGCACTCTACTGTCAAGGGCAGGCCTATGATCTGTTCTCTAAGCTGGTGTCTGACCTGGGGCACATGTACAGCTATATGCCCTTGTGAAATTGCGTCTGAGGCCTGGTCATTGGACTAGCTACAACTAGGCCCTTCCTAAAATTAAGGCATGTCCTGTATGTGTGAGTGGCAGGATGGTATGTCTTGTACAATCAGAAGTAATAGCCTTTCAGCTTGATGTTTACGCAGATATTTTGAATCTTTACCCCTATTCCCAAATGGATCTCCAGAGAGAAGCAACTGTTATTGCGGTAGGTTCATCTTCAAGAAGGAAAGTTAGTTTGCTTGCTTGCTCATTTTTTACCAGGAAAGGAACACCTCAGAGTAGAGAGTCCTATGGAGAGAGATGAATGGCAGCCTGTGTAACTTTGCTCATGAGCATCAAAGTGAGGGTGGGAAAACAAAAAAGCTGGAGTACGCCAGAAAGAAGGAAGACTTGATGAGGTAGCCAGAATCCAATCACTAGAAAAGCACAGTGAGGGCCACTGAAGAGCCTGGGCAATCTTCCTTTGGGGCACTGACGTTGTGATGATGAAGAAAAATCTTGTTAAATGGCAGAGTAAAAGCTTCTCAGTGCCCACATGACACATATTGGAGACTCACAGAGCCTCTGCCTTGAATACCCTGAGATCCTTAGGTAAATGTTCCATAGAAGTCCAAGGAAATAACAGCAGAGTAGGTGCAAGCAGCTGCTTGAAAAACCAAAAAAAGGTGGGGGAGGAAAGGGAGAAACTGGAGAGGGTTATTGATATCCCCAAATAATTCTTCAGTTTACTTGTACCATTCCACTGTTCACGTAGCATGTCTCTTTTGTTCATCTAAGCTGTGGTTTGTTTGCTACACAACCTTAGCAGAGACCCATCTTATGCATAAAGAAAATGATACCTAATTTTTCTCCTGAAGGTATATTAATGTGCATCACAAATAAATATGAGGCTATGCACTGGTATTGATGCTAAGTATAACCACAATGTCTGAGATGTGGTCCAGAGACTTCCTGCTTCCTGTTAATAGCAGTCCCAGGGCTGGATGAGGTCAGTCTGCGGAGTCCATTCATAAAGGCAGACATAGCATGGGGATTAGCTTTAAACTCGACTTTGCTTTTAGACTCCTGTTAAAAAAAAAAACCTTTGTCCAGTTTCAGCATGCATCTCCCACACCCCTAATATCTATACACAGACACCATGCACCATCCCTCCTTCCAACGTGCAGGAAGCCCAAGGGCAATGAAACATGGAAATCAAGCTTCTGCCTCCTGCCTAAGAAAGATGTTACAAGTAGAAGAGTACCCTCATATTCCCAAAATTCCCCACATCTATTCCCATTCTCAATGAACACACATTGTGGAAAAGCAGCAGAGGCTGCTGTACCTTCATGCAGAATCATGAAAGACATGGGTAACCAACCCAACAAATCTAAAGCCATGCAAACCAGCCCATGTGCAAGAACTTGTGGTACCCCAGTAACCCTTCCTCTCTTGTAGTCCCATTTCTTGGTAACTTGAATGCTGAGGATGACTATGAAGGTACATTTCTGACCTAGTTCAACACTTCTGACCTCGTTCAGCCCCAGTTTAAATCCTTGCTCTAGTTTGTTTTTCTAGCTCTTTGTATAGTCAGAGTGCTTGTGAGAAATGAGGAGAGTGAACTTTCATCTCATCTACTTTGGACATGTTGTCAGAGGGCTCAGTTTCCAGAGAAAGACCTCATGTGTGATAGAGGAACAGCGAGAAGACGAAGGTCCTCAATAAAATAAATTTGATGTCGTGGCTGGGACAATAGCTCCAACATAGGTAAAACACGTGAAGATGGAGCAAAATAGAAAAAGGGGCTACTGTGCACAGGGTCCTCCTGTGTCAGACCACCTCAATGGCATCCAGCAACATGCACATATGTACTTCCATGTTCTCATCTTTAGAGTGGGACTAAAACAATTTCTTTAGGGGATTCTATGTGTTAAACAGATAAACTTTCTCTAAATCCCTAGGAAAGTGCCTGGCAAAGGGAGGTACACAGAAAGGTAAATTGCTTCCTCTGCCTCCAAGGCATGAGATGAAGAAGAAAGGGTCTTAAGATGTCCTGGATGACCAGTACCATTGAAAGACTGGGGAATATTCTCTAACAGTGCTTCGCCAAATTCACCACACCACAGTTTGATTCCTTTTCTGAAGTTTTCTCAATGGCGTCAGTAGGAGATGAAAACTGAGGAACCATCAGGCCCAGGTTGGCCTGAGGCTTCCTATGGCATGACTCCCTGATTCTCTCACCTCCGCTTTTGCTACTCCAGAGTTTTGAAGTGTTCTTTAGTTTGGATTGAGACTTTCCAGATTTGAGTTGTTTAAATCAAGTCACGAAAGCCCTTCTCAGCTTCATGAAATAATGTAAGACTCATAATCTCCTTGTCTAAAGCTAAATAGATACACATACCACCTACCACTAGGTCCACTCGTACTACTGTCACAACCATCAAGACATTCTGACATTTCTTTTCCTCCCCTACTTAATTTATCTTCTTAGGACCCATTATTCTCTAACATTTTCTATATCTCCTTTATTTTGTCTTCCTTATTGAGGATAAGAGTGTTGGTCTACTTCATTCTAACTGTACCCTTGGCACTGGCATCCTGTGTGGCATAGGTACGCATTTTCAGTTGCTTACTGAATGAGGCACTGCAGAAGAACAGATCTCAAGGTCTGCGTCTGGAAGCCCACAGATGTGGAAACCCTGGGGAACATTGTTGTGCTTTGAAGCATGGGGTTGCCAGGAGTGGAAACAGATTTGATAGGGACATGGATAAAGCGGCTATAAAGCCCAGTTTACCAATCTGTACCCATGGTGTCTATTTTATTATTAACATCATCCCCCTTTTTCCTCAGAAGTGTCTGCACATTCCAAGTGTCTAAGACAATCAAGTTTACACAATTGATTAATAATATCTCTTTTGGATTAGTTAATATAGCTGACCAATTTGGTACTTCAGTGAAACATCAGCTCCCCATACAAGATTTTGACCCTGTTCTGCTGGAAATGCATATGGTATTTTATAGGTATTACAAGAGTTAGGGGAATGTCATATGAAAACACCTTTTTCAAGGCCTTCTCCGGGATGGCAGGCAGTGAAAGTTTCTTTCTTATATCGTCTAATGATACACATCAGTTAGCAGAGAAAGATCCTGAACTTCTAGTCTACTATTGGTAGGAATGTCAAGATGAGATACCTAGCACAACATTAAGCTAAAAGAATCTAAGGGGCCATGCTTAATTGACCTCTTTAACCAAATCACAGATTGGACTGGTAAAAGCATCCCCAAGCACCTGCCCTTCAGATTGCAGCTTCCTGGGAATACCAGGTATTGGCCATGGAAAGTGTCTCACTTCAGAATTAACTCCCCTGGGGAGTATTCGCATGCAGTGTCTGAGCTGTGAGGAAAGGGTCTCCAGAAGAAGAGCAGGAATGACGCTTCCTAGTCTGAGCTGTCATGTTGCACATGGCTGGGGAGGTGCCTTTTTTTGGTGTGGGATTTCCGAGTAGGCCATTCCCTGAATAGAAGAAAATCATTCCTAAGTGAAGAATGGTACCCTTTGGAAGGAAGCCACCCACATCAGCCTGACTCCTGGCAAGACAGATGGAACTTTCACTAACTAAACAGTACGTCCCTCTCCATGCCAAAAACTGTATAGAAATTAAAATGGGGAGGGTATGCATCTCTCACAAATACTTGGGATTTACTCCGAACTTCATTTTTTTCTTTCCCTTCCTTTCTTTCCCTTCAAAATTCAATATGAGATCAATGGAGAGGGAGAACATTGGTTCCTCGGATCTTTTTCTTTATGTGGCATCCCGAGTTCTTAAAGGGAATCTCTTCTCAGGAATCTCTTCTCAAACAAAAGGCCATCCCTCCTGAAATGCAAGAAAGCAGCCAAACCATTGTTCATGCAGAGCCACCAGCCATCACGCACACGCAGGCCTAGATCCTCTCCAGCAGCACTCCCAGCTGAACACCGGATGTCAGCAGATCATGGCCCCCTGCCCCCTTCACCATGCTGTGCCCCCATGAGACATCCCAAGCACATCATATGCTTTGGCAGGAAACTTCCATGGTGCCACTATGGTGGGTGGCAGGGAAAGAGGTTGGAAGCAACCCCCTGGCCAGTGGAAGGCCCTCTCCAAAGCCTGAAAGCTGTCCGTCAGGGTGTGGATTACTTTACCCAGCCCCTGGGTCCCCAAAAGAAATCTGAACTCACTGTGGAAGCTGCTGGTGCTGCTAGCCTCTGCCGCTGCCATGACACGCTGACTGGGCCCTTCTGGCATGGCCCTTCCTGACAGTGAATGCGGGGGGAGAGCAGGTTGGGGGAGAGAAAAGAGAAGGGGTGAAGGGAGAGGCAGGAAGCATGGGCGGGTAAAAGAAGGGAGGAGAAGGGGAGCGGGTGCATTTTTAACTGAATATGATCTCTCTCCTTGTCACAGCCTTCAAACATGTCTCCCACACCCCGAGTGAGGAAGGCTGGCCACAGCAACATACTTCCAGGAGTGCCCCCAGAGCGTCCCCTCACTGCTCGCCAGACACACACCCCATTTCCACTCTCCCTAAGTGACGCCCGGGTGCAGAGGGTGTTTCTCCAAAGGCTCAGTCCTACTCCTGACAGAGCAGCCTTCCAGACACTGTAACCCTGGAAAGAACACAGATTTTACCTACAGCTTTTCACCCTTTCAAAGAAACAGCGCATTTGTCCAAGCTTCCGAGGGCACATTGGCTCATACTGTTTCTAGCAGACATAGCAAGCACACTGCGACTGTAGGGCTCCACACTGGCTCTGCCCTGACGCTCTGACATGGAACAGAGGCTGGCTAACTGGGTGATGCCTGCCAGAGCCACTTGCTCTGCCGCCTTCCTGTCAACAGAGTAAGCATTCACCATTCCCAGGATGGCTCAGGGGAGAAATCACGGACTTGGAAAGGCCTCTTGAGAAGTCTGAAGAGGTGATGTGTGAGGGTGTGGTAAAGGAGAGGACTCTCAGTGATTCCACAATGACATCACCCTCTTGGGTCCCGAGCTGTACAGCACACAAGAGCCACAGTCCCACTGCTCTCTTCCTGGGACGGGAGGCCAGGGGTCAGCACAGGAAAGGCCTGAGAAGCATATTCCTGATGCAGCTCAGTCATGGGGTGAGCCCGGCAACACTGAGGAGCCCACCCGAGGGAGACCACAACACAGGGATCACTGAGGTCCACATCAGCAAGGGCAAAGAGAGAATTAGCAAAGAAGACCGCAAACCTTTCTTGTTGCTGCTAAACAAAACAAACAAAAAATGTATGGGGTGGCGGGTTGAGGTTAGAAAAAGAAGGCCTCATGCAAAAGTGGACACGAATCAGTGTCAGTAAGAAATGGAGTGGTGTGGGTAGGACTGAGGAAGGCTGTTGTAGGAAGGGCTGGGAAGATGAGTTCCTAAGGGCATTTTGAGAAATGAATATTTACTCAAAGCTCTTAAACAAAGAAGTGAAACGACAACAAGTTTGAGAGGTTAGACTGATGTGACTTTGAGCTGAAATTTCATTTGTCAGCATAGCAGCTGGAGGTGTAGGCCTGGATGCAGATGTTGGACATGGCGACAAGCCTGGGACATTGGGTGCGGTCAAGAAAGCCATCACCACACCTGAGGAGGAGTCAGGTGTAGGTGATGACGATGGCAGCATGGGACAAACATAGTCACACCGAGAGTTAAGCGATGGGAGACTTAACTAAAGACTCTATTTTGGGGAACCCCCCCCAATGGACTGCTGGGGAGCACTCTCTGAGAAGCAGGTGAGTTGGAAAGAAATGGTTAAGTTTTATTTCCAACATGTCAAATTTCCATTGCCAACCAACTCAGGGCAGGCTTACAGATTAAACAATCAAAGGGATAAGAGGTAGAAGCTAAAAATGTAAATGGAAGCAGCTTCTGCATCAAAGCACAATGTCATTATCATCATGTCAGAGCATGAGGGTTTCTAAGTAGATGTCTACAAAAGCAGCACCCAAATTTTAAATGAGAGGAAGAAAAAAAGCCAATGAATGAGGTAAAGAATGGCTAGAGAGGAGAAGTCTCTTGAGAAGCCTCACATTGCTAAAAGAGTGAACAAGGAGAGTAAGCAATAAGTGGGCAGCTATTAATAATGTCATTTGACAGATAACTTAAAAATGGACTCCATTTAAGAAAAGACATTTGAATTTGGTTATGATGAGATAATTAGTGACCCCAAAAGAACATACTCAGTGAAGTGGTAAGATCAGAAGTCTAAAAATTAAGCAAAATGATGAAAACTACCTCTTTTCATAGCCAAGGAGAGAAATGGGAGCTGGAAGAGGCAGAAAGGTCAACTGAAGATTTGTCGTTAATGTGGAAGAGACTATGAATGTTCAGGTGGAATGAGGGACAGAGGCAGCGAGGCGGTGACCTAAGCCAACACAGTCACAGAGCGAGTTCATTGGAAGGCAGGGGAGATGGCAGATGAGGAGGAGTGAGGGAAGAGAGCCATCTTGTTGACAAAGAAGGCAGACATGTGAACTTGTGGATACATTCGAGGGAGGGAAATGTGAGCTAACATTTCTTACCAGCAGAGCATGCAGATCGATTACCTGAGAGGGCTTCAAAAAGCTCCAGGGAAAGGAGAACTGAAAAGTAATGTGAAAGTCCCACAAATCTTTGGAGCTCTGGCATAAATACTCTCTCCTAGTATAGAAATATATACTTTACATGATTCCTTGCAAATGAAAAATGGTGCCTTGAATTATTATGTACTTTGCACTTATCCAAACCCTCTCTGTCACAGAGTTAACCTCAAAAATTTCAGAAGTGGAAAACCGTGAGACTTTGAGGCTATCTACTGTACCACTGTGGCCAAAGCACATGTCTCCATAATATCTCTAAAATGTGGCTCCCTGGGTTTTCTGAAAAACCACAGGCGATAGAGAGCCAACTCTTACAGATAGATATTCTACTTTCAGACAACAACAATAAAACAAACTCACTGCCATTGAGTTGAGGCCCACTCATAGTGAAACTACAGGACAAGGTAGAACTGCCTTGTGAGTTTCTGAGACTGCAACTCTCTATGGTGAAAGAAAGTCCCATCTTTCTTCCAGAGTGGCTAACATTTCTTAACTGCTGACTTTGCAGTTAGCACGCATAACTTTTAAGTACCACTGGGCTACCAGACTGCTTCATATAATAAAGGTAAGTTAACGGCCCATGGCACAATGCTGCTCCCTCCCCCGCCCCGCCGCCCGGAGTTTGAAATATAGAGAGAGTTTTCTATCCTTGCCACCCTGTGGCTCCAAAGAGGTGACACAGTCTATTTACCAGACAGCGATGATGGAGCACAATCCCTCCGAGCCTTCGTACTGAAATGCAGCACTAAATTCAATGTCCTAGAGGATCATTTCCAATCAACCATTCACCAATAAGAACACCATCTCTTTCCCATGTAATGCACGTTTATGGAATGTCAACTGCACACCAGATGTGCTGTTAGCCATGAAGAATGTGTGATTGGTTAAATAAGGCACGGACACTGTTTCTGAAATACCAGGCCACTGGGAACACACGTGTCAACAGATGTCCTTGAGAGCATATTTTCACAATAAACATTGTTTTCAAAACCACCGACTGACGTGTATGTGGAGGTCCCAGGATTTCTCCCATCTCTACCTTCCTTTCCTTACCCTTTGCTGTCACGGAATCTTTGCTATGTTCCTGGGACTATACTTGACTCAAATCACCATGCTGCTGACTGCTTTATTACTACTGTACAGTCCCAAACTCCTTGAATTAAGATCTTCCTTGTTGTGATGGCCAGATTTAGTCCCGCTATCAAATTCTTTTTAGGGGTTGGGGCAGGCTGGGGGTGGGGAAGGGGATTCTAGAAATGGCTCATGTTTCCAGAAAATAAGCTCAAATTTCTAACTCTCATCTCTACCTAACTCCATAGGGAAAAAATACTATCCTGTTTACAAATTCTGTTCATAAATCATCTCATCTTGTTAGAGCATCCCAACAACTTCCAGAAGGATCTTTGAATGGAGAGCATGGATTAAGATGGCATATATCAGGAATACAGGCTACAAGACATAGGTACCACCAATCTCTCACTCTGCTCTCATGGTAAACATCACTAACTGATGATCACATGATTTCCCCTTAGCCGAGATGTAGCTCATGGTCTCTGCCTCTGCACTCTGTGCTAGGAAGTTGCTGATAGTCAATCAGAACTGGAACCTAAGATAAAACCCACTTGCCATCCCTAGCCCATATACTATTTGGTTTGTGGCACTTATATTTACAAATAGCAAAGTAAGAAGTTACGGCAATTCAGAGACATAGAAAGCATTGTGGACAGTAAAAAGGTGACATGCAAGCATTTTAAACTAAAGAAAATAAGACTGGTGTCTTTCAGATCAGCATTAAAGATATGAGAATATACATATACTTGTCATAAACTTGTCTGAAATTGTATCATATGAAGAAAGAAAATGCCTTTCAGAAAGGGCACTAACTGGTCCTAGAGCTCTGGGAAGGATAGTCACACAAGAAGATGACACTTCATCCCCTCTTGGCTTAAGGCAGGGCGAAGGGGAGGGTGTAGGCAAAAGACTGAGTATTTCTGACCCAGTTGGCAAGTCAGAAATCTCTGTGATGAATATATCACTTTCACTTACCTATCTGTCTGACTTAGTTATCTGGTATTGCTATAACAGAGATACCAAAAATAGATGGCTTTAACAGAAACAGAAATTTATTTTCTCACAATCTGGGGGCTAGGAATCTGAATTCAGGGTGTCTGCTCCAGGTAAAGGCTCCTCTCTTTTTCTGTTCTAGGAGAAAGTCTTTTTATCCTGTGAAAATCTATTCCTGGGCAGTCTTGTGGTATAGTATGTCTCTTCTCCTTGGCTTTTCGTGAGTTGAATGTCTTACAGAGATGGACTCAAAACATGCCCCAATCCTGCTGCATTAACATATAGAAGACAATACATGCCCAAATGGGTTTATACAGGTATAGGCGTTGTAGATTGACTCCTATCTTTGGCAGATGCAATTCGATCTATAACACCATCAATCATTAAATTCTTCTAGCTTTTCCCTCTCTAAGCAGCCTTCTCCCTATGGCCAGGCTTCTCACATAGGCATACTCTCTGGGTGTAGCTGCTTTGACCTTACCAACCTACACACTGACTTGCACTGAAGTCTGACTCAGAGAGACTCTGTAGGCCGTACAACATAGAGCTGCCTCTTTGGGTTTCCAAAGTTGTAAGTCTTTACAAGAGCAGACTGTCTCTCCTTTCTTCTGCAGAACAGCTGGTAAGTGAGAACTACTGACCTTTCTGTTAGTAACACAGTATTCTAGCCACTATGCTAGCAGAGGTTTTGTTCCTAGAGCTTTTAGATAATCCATTCCACTGTGTGTATTAGAAAAGCGGTCCTCTGGTATTAGCTTTAGTTTCATGGGTATTAATTATTGTGAGACATCATCTCAGGTCTCTTCATAACAGGTAAATATTTGGGTCATTGGTAGGACTCAGATCCCATTGGCTTCTCCTCAGGTGATGCCACCATATCTTCCAGATGTGTCCAGCCTGAACTGTACAGACTGACTAATTTTGTCAGCAAGAGAGAACACAAGAAGAGCACTTAAGATTGCAAAGGTCAGTGGGGGCACTATTCATTACTAGCATCCATTAGGGCACTGGATGTTTTTAATTAAGTCATTTTTCATTAAGCACTTTCTATGTGAAACTCACTGTGCTAAAATGGGATGGGCTTTCCAGATAGACTTCGGGGAACTTATTCTGCAAAGTAGTACAGAACAGGCAAATACTAGAATGATCCAAAGTCATGAAAAAAGAAAGAGAAAGATCAAGGATTTGGGAGCTGGCACCCTGGGTAACAAATGGCATCCAGACAGGCCTATAATGAGAAGGTCCAGGGTGAGGATGGTGACTCTGTTTGGAGGAAAGGTAACTCAGGTTATTGTGGTGACAGGCAGAGGGACAACCCACTGCAAATCTACTTTGGGATCTTGGTTCCCCTTTGGTAGAGGACACATAATCATTTGCTAGGTAAAGGGGATCACGGAAGTCATGGTAGATCTGATGGTGAGAAAATCCAAGCCAAAAGTTGGCAAAGCACCTGCATATGAGCTATGCCATGCCCTGCACAAGAACAAGCAGTGGCGAACAAGTTGCTCATTAAAGGAGAAAGGAGAGAGTGCTAGACTGACACCAGTCCTGCCTCCATCTCCAGGTCGCATGCCTTCAGAGGTGCTGGGAGAACAGCATTCCCAGCCTGAGGACCTTAGAATTCAGGGTCTACAGGGGCCCATACTTAGCATTTTTTCCCCAAACAAAACAAAAACCACTAAAGTCATGGCCATCAAAGTCATGCAGACTCACAGAAACTCCATTTGTCACCAAAGAGAAATGAACCCCAGGGTTTTTTCTTGGAAATAACCTTCTTCCCACAAGGACAGAGCCTCTAGCCTCTAATCACCAACCTTTATGTTAGCAACCTATCATCAATCATCTGGGACAGAAATCTGAGTTCTTGTGAAACACAAACCCAAGACCTGTTAATGCCAGGTTGCTTCTGACTCATAGCGAACTCACACCCTACAGAGTGGGATTGCTCCAGGACCTCATGGAGGCAGATTGCCAGGTCTTTCTTCTATACCACTATGAGGTGGTTTTGAACCATCAACTTGATGATCATAGCACAGCCCACTCCACTTATGCTCTTTAGGCCGCTGGTGGCGAGCCCTGGTGGCAGAAGAGACTATGAATTAGACTTCAGATTGCAAGGTCAGCAGTTTGGAATGCCAGGTCCTCCACAGGAGAAAGATAAGGCTTCCTGCTCCCATCAAGACTGACAACCTTGAAAAGGCAACGAGGCAGGTTTTCTATGGGGTCACTATGAATTTGGGGCCCACTCAGCAGCAATGTCTTGGGCTTGGTTTTGGTTTTGGGATGAAGAACCTCATTTTAGGACACCTGGGGGGGGGTACATTACTAGTTAGGCTGCTAACTGATAGGTCTGCAGTTTGAAATCAGTAGATGCTCTGTGACAGAAAGCTGAGGCTCCGTAACGAGCTAACACCTCAAACACCCACCAGGGCGGTATGACACCGTCCTCTGGGGTGCCGATGAGTTGAAATCAACCTGATGACATGAGCTCTTGCCTGTTTGCTTAGGCATTTTGTTTAAACAAAACAAGCTCAGTGAAACCTTTGCTCTGGCCTTGCTTCGGGCTCCTGGTGGCCCTGTTGGATGTGCCATAGCTACACTTCTTTATGGAAACAGACAATCTCCAGGTCTCATCACAGGATGGACCAGAGTTTGTTACCTTAAAGTAGATAAAGGGCTTTATGTATAACTTCTACTTTATTCACTCTCATAGACTAATAATAGCCATCTATTGCATGCCTAATGGACACCAGGTAATTTGCATACATTACCTCATGTAATGTGCACAGGAGAAAAACCTGTTCTCATTTTTTTCAGATGAGGAATCTAAGGTTCAGACAAGTTAATCAAACTGTCCGGAGATTGCTCAGCTGGTAAAGCAGAGCCTGGGGGCAGAGGAATATATTTTGTGTTCAGACAGCATCAACCTTGGCTGTCTCCTCTCAGACCTTCTCCTGGATGCTCCCCTGCACACCTCCAACTACCCCCCTGGGATTCAGATTCAGGGGAGGGGACTTGTCTGCATTTGTTCTCAGTCCTGGATACTGTATGCACCCTGTCTTCTGCTTCCTTCTTCCCTCCAGTTTAATCACCAGTACACCTGAAAATCTGCAGCTCTGAGGATTATGAGAGAAATATAGTTCCCTACCAGGGGGAAGTCAATGGAACACAATGTTCTCTTTACATGCAAATATCTTAATTGCAGCTGGTAAAGAAGATATTTGTATGGAAATTTATGTATCTGTATATGTTATATATTCAGTTTGCCTCTCAGAGGTGGGTGCAGAAAGGGCCTTTTACACTTGAGGAGCCAAAACAGAGCCCATTTTAATCTATCCCACTGGCAGGTGCTAAAGACACTGCCATCATCACCTTCTCCAGGAATAGAAAGAGCAGGCCCACACCCTGCTCAAAGCCCATATGTGATCACCAATTGGTACTGCCCTCTCCTCACCTTGCTGAGGACAGGTCCCAACACAAACATGCCTCAGAATGCCTCAGTTTCCTGACATTCCATCTTTCTGGCCTTTTCCCCAATATCTACATTCACAGAAGTAACTGCTTGACCACAGTTTCAACATCCATCCCCAGTCTGCACTATTCCCAGTGACAGAGTCAAACAAGTGCATTGCAAATTCTAGGAAGGTGAGACCAGATGTAGGAGGCCTCTGGAAATCGCTTTCCAAAAAAGATCGTTGTGTATTATTTTTTTGAGGTAGGGGATATCTTTTATTTCAAGCAATGAATCAAATAATAATCACCTCTCCACGTATGTGTAGACAGCCAGACCCATCTGGGTGGCACTCTCTGTATTGGCATATGAACACACTCATCCTCATGAAGCCTATTGGATGAAGTAGACTTGCTTGGCAGCAGCTGCAGCCACTAGGAGGAAAGGGGGGGGAGGGGGCTGGAAACAGAGAAGTCTGAAAGTGGAGTCCTAACTCCACATTAGCCTTTTTATGTGTATCTAGAACGCATGCTGAATTGCAAAGGTTCCTTTTCTAATTGCCATCCCTCTACCACACCTTTTTGCTGACCAACTGGTGATGCCCTAAAGCAAACATTTCTTTTCTCTGATGCAGCGAGGGACAGAATTTTACAATCAGCTCCCACAGGGTCTTTCCACTCTAGTCAAACACACACATACTCTACCACAGCTTGTTCTGGGGACTCTTGATACACAGCATTATTGATAATTCTTTACAATGGACCCCCAGAAACAGGCAAGATCGAGGAGGCAAATTTCATAGCAGGTTATCCCAAAACCCTGTTCTGTCACTGTTCTGTGGCCACCCTGTTTGCACGTACACCTGAAAGTATGAATACATGACCAATCTTTGAGCTTCACATGTGTTATCCACCTATCCCTGTTAACTTCTGCTTTTAGCAAAAGCTTGTGTGTGTATTCGTGTGTGTGCAAGCACGCATTAGTGCACACACGCACACACATGTTTTCGTCCTAATTATCTCCAGTGGGATGGTCATTTTCATTCTGTGGACATCTTCCTACTGGACTATGTCTGCCTTCAATAGACTTCTGTGGCTTTGCCTTTAAGCACATCACGTGATGATGATCTAATATACTGCATATAAGTAGAGAACTTCCCACTTCTAAATGGCAGTAGGACTTTGGAAGGTGGAGATAAATCTTCTGTTGATAATAGAGTCCCTTTGCCACAGTTACAAAGAGTGAGGGGAAACCTGGACTTCCCAGGAGGTGTGCAGGAATAGAGCCAGTAAGCCATCTGTCTGGGATGGTCATGATGCCATTCTGCCTGGGGCCACAGAGGTGAATTGGATGACATTTAAGGCTCCTTCCAGCTTCATGTTTCTTTAAAATGGAATTAGCTGGCATTTGCTCATCTGCTTCTAATGCTCTAGGGATTCAGCAGGGACAGAGAGACCTAAAAGATGCATTTTAAAAAATCCACCCTGACCCTCAATTTCACTCTTATCCTTTTTCAAGGTCACAACTCCAAATGAATCGTAGCTTAGACTACGGATAAAGGGGTTTGTCTCCACCGAATGCCTACACTAAATGGAAATTAGCTGTCCATGTCACAACAAAGTAGTTGGAAAGAAATCAGGGTCACTAATTAGACACCTAAGGGAAAATCTAGAACTGACATGCTCAGACTCAAGTTACCTAAGCACCAGTGATAGGACATCATGTGGGTATACTAGACTCAGTCAAAAAGATCAATCCATACCCTCAACCACGCCTCTACAGTCAGAGGGGATAGAAGGGGCTAAAGCAGGCTGCAACTAGGCATGCTTCTTTTGTTTGGGTGTGCTTGGCAAGCAGAGGGTAGGAATCTCTCCCAAGCATGTGCAACAATGAGTAAGTGCCTGAGGGCCCTCTTGGACCTGCCGTGCTTGGGCCTCTGGTGATTTCCTGCTTCTGGTTCAGTAAGAATAGTTTCACGCTCTTATTCTGGTATTCCATCCGAGTGGTTTTCTGTGCTCCTCTGAAATGGTCTTTTGCCCTCGCGAATTTTACCATATTCCCCACCATGCAGCCTTGCCCACTTTCCAGAGATAAGGTGTACTGTCTGAGACTGTAGTACCTGACACTTCCCTTTCCCTTATAAAAGTTACTTGGACTTAGAAAAGTGTCTCTGCCGCCTGAATTCTTACAGTGTGAGAAGCAAGAACAGAGGTATACCAGCCCAGAAACTAACAAAATCAGAAAGCACACTGAGTCCCCAGACCTGCCTTCAGTTTGCCTTTCTGGGCCTCCCTGACCCCACTGGCTTCTCTTCCATATGCCATGGTGGCATAAGGCCTTAGATGATGGCTGCCATGTCCTGACTCAATAGTGTCTGCTCCCAGCTGTCTATTTTACATGTCACTGCCAGGTGCCCCATCCTCACGTATAGTCATATTTATATCTCCATAGATGACAATTTTCCATCAGTTATCCAAGCCAGAGTATTTTACCTGTCAAGAGCTTGCATAACTTAGTCCAAGCTTCCTTTGTAAACGGTCCTCTCCATGCCTCCCTCCCCTCCATGGATCCTGGGTTTAGGCCACTGAGTGGCATGCAGGTTCTTTATTTGCCTACCTCTTTCCTTTGCTTCTTCTAATCCTTCACAACAGAATGTTCTCTGAAATTCAACTTCTATGGCTGTCTACCAGCCTCTCAATCTTCCTCTTGCCAGATAGAATTTCACCATATTGTGAAATGTATAACCCTCAAATACAATTTACTTCCCTTGGCTTATGGAAAAGCAGCCACTGTGAACTGAATCCTGGTCTTGAATATGTACCATGTCTGTGGCTAGGAATATTGGTACAAGTAGAAGGAAAAACTCAACATGGATAAGTTTTAGCCAGTGTAAAAACTGGACCATTCACCATAAGGCTGAATAAGTGGACTCACTGTAGAGAAATGCTGTTGAAAAAACCCCAAGGTTTTGAACACACACCCAGTGTTCCCAAAGGGTCTGTTTCTTCAGCAATAAAACAGACACTAGTGATTCCAGATCCCTGAAGTCTCTGGAAGATCTCAAGAGGCCCTCTTCCACTCTAGATGGAGCACTGAGGGCCTGCACAGGGTAGGAGGAAAGCCCACACCGTCTCATACATATGTAAAAGTGAAGGGCTCTCCTTTGGCTGGTTTGTGCACAAGGGCTTTCCTGATCAACTGATCACTATTAGGCAAGAAAATACGATATTTTTGCATATTATGTGCTCAGATAAATAGTTTATAAGCATATAGTCATATAACATGCAAGGAAAACTAATCAAATAAGTTGTACAGTTTATAAAAATTGTATGTCTAGGCATTATTTGTGTAAAAGCATGGTACATGCAATTGAAAGTTAGCATGATTCACTCACTGGTTCCTTGTTGCCACTACTCCCGTTGTCCTCTTTGTCACTGTTAGTCATGTATAGCTGGAGCAGCTGTTCCAGATCTCAAAACAGAGCCAATTGAAGGGGTCCTAGTACTCAGTCCATGGCACATAGAGGCCCTCCAACAAGTGCTGGAAGAGTCTCATCATTGGGACAGGAGGGGACAGAAAATAACCAGAAGCTCCTACTCTCTCCATTCAGCCAGACCAGCTATGTGTTTATCTACTGAATCTAGAGGTCACTTATAAACATTTGACACTATTGGCTAAGCATTGGGCTGCTAACTATAATATCAGTAGTTCAAACCCATTGGCCATTCCTTAGGGAAAAGATGGAGCTATCTGCTACCATAAAGGTTTACAGCCCTGGTCTCTGTGAACTGGAGGGATCAACTGGATGGCAGCAGATTGACTATTCATCTTATCCAAGCTTGTGAGACATTGGCGATTCAGTGGTCAATTTTTTTTGCTTTCAACACAAAAAACTTAGGTTCAATTCCTGGATAATGCAAAGGCACTGCTTATCTGTCAACAGAGGGTTCAGTGTTGCTATGATATTAAGGATTTTCACAGGAGTTTCCAGACTAAGATTGACTAGAAAGAGAAGCCTACTATTGAAATGTTGATCAATAGTCCAATTTCTATTTGACCAGTAGGATGAGCTAAGACTGGTCAGTGTTTGGTTCCTTTGTGCACAAAGTTGCAAAAATCAAGGGCTGACCCAATGGGAATGAACAACCACAATCATAAGAACACCCATCCAACTGTATGAGTTAAGATTCTAGAGCACTGATCTAAACACATGACCAAAGTGAATGTGTGAGCGAACTCTTAATAATCTCCAGACTCTTAACACTGAGTTTCCAAGAAAGGCACAGGACCCAATACTATTTGCATGGCCAGCTCCTAAGAAGAGAAAGAAGCCTTCCTAGATTTATCATCCCTTCTGTGTTGCCCTTCTGTCCAATTAGCTTACAAGTAGGTTTGGGGTCTCCACTTTGTCCACACTCTTTCTAATTGGAAACTCAGACAGAGAACTGACCAATGTTACCAGTGTCCAAAAGATTAGTCTTGTCCCTTTTACATCTCCAGATGCTTGATAGTTTATTTATACTTACTGTACAAATCCTTTGGTTTTAATCAAGAAAACCAGGTTGCAATACCTATAATTAGCATAAATTCACCCTGCATACCTTGCTCCATTTTCATTCCTTCTGTGGCTTTCAGCAGCCTAATAGAGCTTAGCATTTAAGCTGTTTTTAAAAATGCAGTCAAGGTGTGTATGCTGGAACTCCCAGACCTCACATAGAAGCTCAGGCTACGTGAGTCCTGAGCATTGTCCCCAGGTCGAGGCTGGGACTGAGTCTCCCTAGCAGCATTGGGGACCCTTGTCCAATGGCCAAAGAAATGAGTGAGAGCATGGCTTAGGGAAATAGTCTCAGGAAAGACCCCAAGCCTTCTTCTAGCCTCCTCTCTGAAGCTACATGAGAGAAAAGTAACTCCAGCACGCTTATCCACTTGCCATGTGAGATGGTCAATCAGTTGGAAGATCTAGAGTTCTGAATTTTTTAGAAAATGGGGTTTCTCTGAGTTTTAGTTATATAGAAGCACTTTTTTATTTAAATCATTTTATCGAGGGCTTGTACAGCTCTTATCACAATCCACACATACATCCATTGTGTCAAACACATTTGTACATTTGTTTCCTTCATTTTTCTCAAAATACTTGCTTTCTGCTTGAGCCTTTGGTATCTGCTAATTATTTCCCCCACTTCCCACTCCCCCTCCCCTATAAGCCCTTGATAATTTATAAAGTATTATTATTTTGCCATATTTTCTTATAGCCCCTTTCATCCCTGCATTTTGTGAGAGAGACAGTCCCTGGAAAAGGACGTAATGCGTGGTAAAGTAGAGGGGTACCGCTAGAAAGGAAACCTTCATGAAGATGGAGTGACGGAGAGGCTGCAACAGTAGATTCCAGCATGGAAGCAAGCCTGAGCTGGGCACGGGCCTGGGCAGTGTGCTGTGCACAGGGTTATGAGGGGTTGAAACCAGCTAGGTGTCACCTGACAACAACTCTCTTCTCAGGAGATGGCAAAGTGTGGAGCCCCGAGGTCTCATGAAAGTGTGCTCAACACTGAGAAAAGGGTCCAAGGAGGACTTTCCTTTACGCTGCTTCAACCAGACCCACCCATTGCCCTTAAACACCAGTACCTAGTTGTCAACTCGTCGGTTCCAATTCATGGGGCCTCGATGTGTGCTTCCAGCAGACTGTTCTCTACCGAGCTTTCCATGGCTGATCTTTTAGCAATAGATCGCCAGGCCTTTCTTCAGGGATAAGCTGAAACCTCAAACCTTTGCATGAGCAGTCAGGCCTGTTAACAGTGCGACCCAGAGACTCTGCTCACTGGTGGCCTGGTGGGTGCTAAGTGACGCTGCTCACTACAAGGTCAGCAGTTGGAAACCAGCAGCAACTCTGAGGGCGGACAAAGAGGCTTTCCGCTCCTGTCGAGAGTGACACTCCCGGAACACCCAGGCGTTGCTCGGTCCTGTCCTGCAGAGTCACTGTGAGTTGGCATGGGAAGGGTGCAGTGCACGTGGGTTTCAATGTTAGGAGCCCCAGTGGCATAGCAGGCCGGCCCCTGGCTGCTCGCTGTTTGCGTGCACCGAGTCTCTCCCTGGGAGAAGGACTTCGTGATCTTCTCTCACGTCAAATCCCAGAGAACACTTGGGAAAGTTCCAGCTGGCACACGTGAGGGTGCTAGCAGTTACAATGGTGCCAGACAACAGCAAACCAAATGTACAGGCAGCAGGGTGACACAGAAGGCTCATTATTCTGCTGCTTCCTGGAAGGGCGTCAACGCGAGGCTGTGCGGCAGCTCCTGGCAAGGCAGACCTGGGGCTCTGCCCACGAAGAGTACAGAGGAGAAAACCCCACGGAGCAGTTCTGTCCTGCACAGAGGGGCTGCCGTGAGGTAGACTGTATTTGATGGTGCCCAGGACATTAATGGGAAAACAGAAAATGCAAGCCCAGCCTTTGATTCAGTTAATTTATACCGATGTCCCTTTTTTAGTTTTGACATATGTTATCATGATTATATAAGGAGTCCCGGTAGCATAGTGAGTTCTAAGCTATGCTGCTAAATGCCAGGTGCGCAGTTAGAACCCACCAGCTACCTGGCAGGAGAGTGGTGAGGCTTTCTTCTGCCATAGAGAGTCCCATCCTCAGATACCCACAGGGGCAGTCCACCTGGTCCTGCATGGCCTGCGGAGTCAGCGTGGATTTGGTGGGAATGAGGCGTTTTCTGTGTGCTTGCTTGGCTTTGGGAGATCATGGTTATGATGACGCCACCATCAGAGAACCAGGTACAGGGTACATGGGGATTCTGTACTGGTTTTGAAAATCTTTGTAAATTAAAAACTACCCCAGAGTAAAATTTATTTTAAAAAATAATGGGGTGCTGGGCCTCCTACTCCCACCAGAGGGCAGTGATGGCAAAAATAATAATAAAAAATAATGGGGGGGTCCCACAAATTGAATGGAATAAAAATATCATTTGAATGGGATGAAACAATTGCCCGTAATATAAATTATGATATTTCACAAATAACAAAAAAAGACAATGAGGCCCAGTATCTGGGTTATGGCAAGTCTGCATAAGACCCCCCATCATGTGACATCATTTCTTCTTCCCTGGCATCTGAGTCTACTCAGAAAGACCTAGTGACCAGACAGGATGAAGTCAACCTAAGTCCTCTCCATATAGGGCAGGGATCCACAAACTACAGCCTGTGACTACATGCCATCTGCTAAGGACATTTATCCAGCCTGCCAGGTGTTTTTGCCTCTGCTGCTGTCCTGTCTAGCAGCCGACTCATCCCAGGCCCGCAATGAATTTGTTCAGAGTTTGGTTTTATTAAAAAAAAAAAAAAAAACTATTGTCCAGCCTTCCAACAGTCTGAGGCGCAGTGAACTGACCCCCTGTTTAAAACGTTTGAGGATCCCTGATATAGGATAAGAATTCACTGCTGTAAACAAAATGAACAATGGATAGGTCCCTCTATTCTTGACCTTGAAGGAAGGAATCAAGATGGTGAGGAAGTTCCGCAGCCACTAGCTAAGGGGTTAATGACTGGAGTTTGAAGGACTTCTACCTTTTTGCACTATTTCAGGTTTCCAACTGGAAGAACACCAAGTAGAATAGTACTCCAGGGAGCTCTCTGGCCCATATCCAGCCCCTTAGAATAACTTGCCTGATTGCTGAAACTGCACGGGTGGCCACAGCCCCTTTCCCTTTCTGATGGGTATCTTTCTGCTTGCAGAGAGCAGAATTGAACCCTGAAGCTTCTGTCCTGTGATACCAAAACTTGCGGCACTGCCAAGTTACTGCAACTGGGCCAGGAAGTCTAACCTGGAGATTCCCTATAATAAAGCCCATTGTTGCCTCACTGTTAAGACCACCATTTGCAACAGTGTTATCAGTTGTCACGTATAAATTATAATCCCCAGCTACCTGAATCCTCAGTCTCAAATGGCAGTCTCAAATGGTACTGAAATTGGAGAGAAAGATGGGGACTAGTCACAGGGCCTCCCACACCTCACCCATGAACCGCCAGCATGGTGGCATTTCATTTTTCTGCAAGCTGGTGGGTTATGTTGTCATCACTAGCTTTAGAGTAAGGGCAACGTTATTTCACAGAGCATAAGGTCTCCTCAACATGCTGCCAGCCACTTAACTTGCATTACTAGGCCCCTCCTTGTAAGGAGCAGAATCCCAGTCTCTGAGGAATCCCAAGCTCTCAGCTCAAATGAGTGAGTAATTAATCAACATTCCTGTTGGTCAAAGTATGCCAGGAGGAGTCTTAGAGGATCTGACCAACCTGCAATCCACCATGATCTAGCTATCCCACAGGCTCAGATTAATACCATTTCTAGATTCTTGTCTTACTCTAGAATTCACAGCACATCCTGGGGCATCAATGGCCCTTCAAAATCCAAAAACACTAAAGAAACATTGTTCATACAATGCCAGGGGATTTGTACAATTCCTAACCCCCATTCTTAGACCCTCTTGTACCTGAGGAGCTGAGTTTGAAATCAAGGGCCTGAGTTTATTCTAGACAACACTGATTTGCTCTAGTGAAACTGTGGGGCATTTCTAGATCCATCCCTTGTCATCCATGTATTTAGAAACAAAGTGGGTCTAGCTTAGGTTCCTTCCTTGTTTCCCTCCTAGGAGCCACTATTGTCTTACCAATCAGAGAACTATCGAGTCATAACTTAGACTCCCTTGGATTAAGAACACCCCCCTTCTCCTTACCTAACCCCTAGGATGTGTTTACTTGCTACTTGTGGGTTTGCCTCCCCGCATACAAGAACCAAAGCTCTACATCCTCCACTTCTTGGTTAAGTGTATCATATCATACCAAGAGTTTGCAAGGATGAGATAAAAAAAGGCCTTCTAGAAAAACCATCTCCATGCTTAGTATCACAACAGTCAACAAAAGCAAGGAGGTTTTACACTACACTTCCTGGTAAATTGCCAGATGTGGCATGATAGGCAGTGGAATGTGATTTCAAAAGATGGAGAAGTTTTCTGCCACCTTTGCTGTGGCAGACATTGCAGGCTACCCACTCTGATTAGTATCCTGCTCTTCTCCATGAGGGGATAGCTCCCCTCTGTGCCTCGGCCGCCCTTACAGACAGTTGAGGCATGCGGCTGGCTCTTGTGATAAAGGCCCATTAGTGAGGCTCCACATGCATTCCTTCATGCCTGGGTTCCCTTCCAGCAGGCTGTAGTGGGAGGCATGATTGAAATGACCTATGAAATCACACAAAACACCCTGGGACTGAGCCTGCCTCAGCCTGGAGGGCCGCCTCTGCAACCCAACTTGCTCACCGACTCAAATGATATGACTTTGAAATGAGCTTCGATTTCTATTGGAACCATCCTATGCTTTCACCTCTAACTGTTGCCACAGGATAACCTTATCCAGGGAATTCATGTAAGCCTTGTTTAAGATGTCCACTTTGGGGTTGGGGAAGATATTTGTATATGGACCTAGTAATAGTGATAATAATGAATATTTATTGAGCATTTATTGACTTAAGAGTTATATCTTTCTTCAATCTTAACTCTTGCAACAAATGTATGAGATACACGTCATTCGGCCGGCTGGGGGAAAACAAAGTTAAGTAACTTGCTGACTTTCAGAACCTCCTGCTGCCTGTGTTAGTTTCCATCAAGTCAGTCCCAACACACAGTGTTCCTGTGTCCAACAGGACCAAACACCAGTTGGTCCTGCACCATCCTCACAACTTCTCTGATGTTCAAGTCCATTACTGCAGCCACTATCTCAATGCATCTCTTGAGAACCTTTCTCTTCTTCATCGCTTCTGCACTTCACCAAGCATGATGTCCTTCTTCAGGGATAACTTGCCCAAAGTAGGTTTCTCCATCCTGGTCTCCACTGAGCTCTCTGTCTATACTTCTTTCAGAACAGATGTGTTTGTCCTTTGGGTAGTGCATGGTACTTTCAATATTCTTTTCTAGCATCACAATCCCAATGCACCAGTTCTTTCCCTGTCTTCCATATTAGAATACCCAACTTGGGTCAGGTCAGGCACACCCTCATCCTCAAAGCAACATCCTTGATTTTCCTCACTTTAAAGAAATCTTGTGAGGTAGATTTACCCATTGTAAGGCATGGTTTGAAGTCTCCACTGTTTGCATGAACATCAATGGCAGATCCAAGCAAGATTAAATCCTCGACAACCTCAGCTTTTCCTCTGTTTTATAATGATGTTACCTATTCCATTGTAAGGATTTTGGTCTCCTTTATATTTGGTCCAGTTGTGAGAATGTTAGTCTGCTTAACACTAAGCTGCCATCCATCTTGAAAGCTGCAGTCCTTCATCTTCATCAGCAAGTCCTCCTCACTTTTGGCAAGCAAGGTTGTGACATCTGTATATGAAGAGTTGTTAATGTGCCTTCCTCCGATTCTGATCCACAGTGTTTCTTCAGGTAATGCAGCTTCTTTGATTATTTGCCCCATATACAGATTGAATAAACATGGTGAGAGGATCCAACCCTGATACACACCTTCCCTGATTATAAACCATGCAGTAGCATTCCCTTGTTCTGTTTGCACAGCTGCCTGTGGATCCATGCGTGGGTCCCATAGTAGCACAATGAGCTGTTCTGGAATTCCCACTCTTTTCAAGGTTATCCATAGATTTTTTATGATCCACACCGATGAATGACGTGGCATGGTCATAGTCAATAAAACTCAAGTTTATTGTGTTTCTGGTATTCTCTCCTTTCAGCCAAGATGCATGGGGCAGCAGCAATGATATCCCTTGCTCAACATCCTCTTTTGAATCCAGTCTGAATCTCTGACAGCTCTCTGTCAATGTACTGTTGAATGATGGCAAACAAAACTTAATTTTCAAGTGTACTCAGTGATATCGTCCTATAATTTGACCATTCTGCTGAATCACCTTCTCTGCAATGGACACAAATACGGATCTCTTTCAGGCAGTTGGTCAAATAGCCATCTTTTAATTTCACTATCATAGATGAAGGAGTGCTTCCAGTACCTCATCAGATTGTTGAAACATTTCAGTTGGGATTCTGTCGATTCCTGGAGTCTTGCTTTTGTAGAATTAGTGTAGCGTGGACTTCTTTCTTCAGCACCACTGGTACTTATTCACATGCTACCTCCTAAAATGGTTGAATGTCAACTAGTTCTTTTTGGTAAAGTACTCTATGTGCTCTTTCCATCTTCTTTTGATGCTTCTTGAGCATTCAATATTTCACCCACAGAATCTTACAATGTTTCAACTCAAGGCTTGTATTTTTCTTTAGTTACTTCTGTTCAAAATTCCTTGTTTGTTCCCTAACTCCAAGTCTTTGCACATTTCATTATAACATTATACTTTGTCTTCTGGAGCTGCCATTTGAAATTCTCTGTTCAGCATTTTTACTTCATCATTTCTTCCATTTGATTCAGCTATTTTGTGATCAAAATCAAGTTTCACAGTCTCTTCTGACATCCATGTTGATCTTTTTTTTCTTGTCTTTTTAACAACCTTTCACTTTCCTCATGAATGCTAATATTGATGTGTTCCCACATCTCACCAGTTCATCTGTCCTTAGTTTTTTTGTTTGTTTGTTTGTTTTTGCTTTTAGGCATCACTGCCCTGTAATGGGAGTGGGAGGTCCAGCCTTGCTGCTACTGGATTTGAACCACCAAGCCAGTCAGCCGCAGTCCTGCACTCAACCACTACGCTCCTGGGCCTCAGGCCTGTCTTTAGTTTTTAATGCATCAAAATCTTTTCTTCATAAGCTCTCAAAAATTTGGTGGAGTACATTGAAACTCATTTCAACTGTTTCCATTTTCTTCATCCTCAACCTGAACTTACATATGAATTAGTGATGGTCTGTTTCACAGTGGACACCTGAGCTGGTTTTAGTTGCTAATATTGAGCTTCTCCAGTCTCTTTCTACAGATGTAGTCAATTTGATATCTGTGTGTGCCATTTGGTAAAGTTCATGTGTACAGTTTCCCTGTGTGTTGCTTTGCTGAAAAATGATATTTAATTTGAACAAGATGGTGGTGTTGTGAAATTCGAACAAGCAATCTCCCGCTTCATTTCTCTCGCTATGACCACATGTTCCAATTAGTGTTCCCTTCTCTGCTTCCAAATTCTACATTCCAATCTCCAATAATGTATCTTGTATAAATGTATCTTGATTGTATGTTTGATCAATTTCAGACTGAAGACATTGGTAGAATTCTTCAATTTTTTTCAACACAAGTGTTTTGTGGTTGGTGTATCAATTTGAATAATAGTTGTAAATAAATAAATAAATAAATCCAATTGATTGGATTTCCTTTAAGATAGATATAACCCTATCACAGCATTTTATTTCAAGATAGATCTTGAAATGACATGTTTGACATTGAATGCATCATCATTCCTCTTGATTGTGCCATTCAGGCAGAGTGAAACACATGATTTTTCTAATTTCAAATGGTCCATTTCAGATCACTAATGCCTATACTATCAATCTTTATGTGTTCCACTTCACTTATAACTTCTTTAAATTTTCCTAGATTCATACATCATAAATACTTTGGGTCCATGATTTTTATAGAAGTCAGGATTCCACCAGGCAACCTAGCTTCTCCTCAATTATTCTTGCATCCTAAATGCTACTCTTGGCATCTTTTCCAGGAGTACTCAGGCCTTGGTGCCAGCTTTGAGATCTGCTTGATGTCCCTCAGATATGTGTCATCTTGGATTTTGACCTATCATCCGTCCCTATTTATTTCTCAGCATCGAGGGGTCCATTCCCAAAGGGATCCCACTTTAGACCGTTAAGTGACTCATTTCTGAATCAGGCCACTATGCCTCTTATTGATATTCCTTTCAGATAGTATGACTGTAGCCTCGAAAAGACTTGCTGCTCCTGTCCTCTGACAGAGCAGAGGATGTCCAACTGCTCCCTTGTTTCTCTGGACAGCTGATTGTCTGTGCAGGTGCCTCCTGGTCTGGCCAGATTTATGTCCTCCCCGACTTTCAATTTCCACACTGACTTCATTCATTCATTCCTACTCTTACCGGGTAGCTGTTCTTGGGTCCATCTCTGCAGTATGCATAGAGCATAGCAGTGTGTCCAAAGAAAACAGGTATCCTCCTGACCTCTGGACCAGTGAGACCAGAGTGCTGCTCCCTTTATCTCACATCTCCTTAATCTCAGAACAGCATGTCCTGCCTTACCATTAACATGACAACATCTTACTTCTGGAATCCCAGCTTCTCCAATTCCAGACTCTGTGAAATCTCTTTCATTCTAGAGTTTACCTTCAAACTCTTAATGTCAAACATGTACTAAATAGAATGACAAAGCCTCCCCTCTTCCATTCTGGGGGAAAGGCAGCGTGAGAGTGATCCATTCAGAAAAGGGGAAGTCGGTCTTTAGACAACAACTAAGAAGAGAGAAAAACAAATTGTCCTTGGTGCTAGGTGTGTGGATGTTTGTTTTCCCTCTCGAAAAGTATAACAGGAAATTAAGCAATTCACCTTTGTCAATTGTTTGCATGAGACTGTGCATGAGCCAGATGGCACCTCTTTGTTTGAAGAAATTAAAAATACAAAAGAAAGAATATAAAGAGTTTATCTCTATCACTCCCTTTATCTTCATGTGTACACTTTGAAATACAGGCTGGGCAGGCAGGCAGGCACACGTACACACACACAAACACAGAGATGCTAATTATATGCATTCAGATGTATTAGGCATGAGAAGCCAACAAACTTTGAAGCCCAACAGATTTTGGTAACAGATGGTAGTAGGGATGTGCAGACCTGTTCCCAGGTGTCAGTATACAGACAAATCCTTCACATTGTTCTCGCTGTCTGATAAATCACTGCCTTCCTTCGGGACCTTGGCCAGGATCTACTGAATATCAAAAATCTTATATAAATCACCCAGATCTGGACTTCACACTAAGATTCATGATCAAGATCATATAAACACGGACCCAAGGAGCAGACAAGTACAGATGACAAAGGAATGCCCTCTAAACTGAAATCATGGAAGAAAATGCCCACGGGTGGTGAGGAATAAAACCAGAGTGCTTCTTAGGGGCAAGGATGATGGTTTTCTGTCTTATGGACTTTGCCCCATTCAGTAAGAAAGTCCAGTCCCCCTGCCAAGGACCTTCTAGTTGGTAAAGTAGAGGGTCAGTGGGAACAGGACCCTCCATGATGCAAACTGACACAATAGTCACAACAATGGGCACAAGCCTATCACAGATTCTGGAGATGGTGCATGATGGGCAATATTGCACTCTGTTCTGTACGACTTAGACACCCTTTGTTTCATGACATTGGTTGTAGTCCACTCTTCCCACTACACCTTGGAGATAAGTGATCACTGTTAATGTCTGGGTAATCTCATTTAAACAAACTATCTGGACCACCCAGAGTAAAATGATCTGGGGAATTCAATGTCGAATTTCCGGTCCTCTTGTTTTCCAAATTTAAGCCAATGGAGAGTAGACAATCAAATGTGGCCTCTTTGACCCTCATAGAACTCATTCCCTACAAAGAACATGAGGGGAATGACTGCCATGCCCCTCCATGGCCCACATATTGCCCCACATTCTCCTGACACCTTTAATCAAAATTCTTCTTTTCCTCAGTGTTCTCATGAAAACCATCCATGTTTTGGAGATATCTCAAATTTGTTTGTAAAAGATATTCCATATTCCTTGAGTCGCAGTTTACACCACAGCTCCCCTTGCTGGGATATGGGACACTGGGTCACTTGTTTGTTCCCTGGCAAGAAGCACTCAAATGGTGTGTGGGAAGAAGAAGCCCAAGGATGACATGATCATCATGGAGACAAAGCAAGACCCCTGCTCATATAAAGTAGACAACAATGGTGTGGAAGTCGAGCTGGATTTAGGATCTCCCCTTAAAATCAGAAAATCTTTTTTCCCCCAGAAATCTGTTTTTAAGGCCCCACTGGCACTCAAAACTTCTAAGAGCTAACATGCCTCCTTGTACAGCCAACTACATTCTTCCTAAACTATCAGATAACTGCTCAGTGACAAATTAAGTCATTGCTGTGATTTTATTTGGGTTCTGGTTTGTCATTAAGATCTACTTTTAGAGAAAAAATCATCCCATCCTTCTGTATCAGCAGATCATTTCAGAAAATACAATGTGTCATGGGGAGGCAGGATCAGGGACTGGGTGGGATGGGAGGTGTTACACCATAGTCCCAAATTGGGCTGGATTCTGTGTATGTTTAGGTGCATATGCATATATGTGTATGACCGATGGATACTGATGCAAAGGAAACACAGTGCACATGTCATTGAAGAAAGGATAAATTACATCTAAATGCCCCAGAGGAGAGAGGGCTGGGGTCCTGGTGAGCACAGAACACAGGTAAGTCAAGATGCTGGAGTGAAGCAGAGAGTATATCTGTGCCTGCATGTGCTGTGTGTGCGCCAGAGGGACAGAGTTAATGGACGATGACAAAGACACGTGAGCAAGCACTAGCTCTGCTGCCGAGTTCTGCAGCTGGGGAAGGCCACCTTACCCTGTAGTAATCGGTGCTGTAGACATCTCTTGACATGCCAAAGTCTCCAATCTTCACCAGCAGGTTGGCTCCAACGAGGCAGTTCCTGGTGGCCAGGTCCCGGTGCACGAAGTGCTGGGAAGCCAGGTACACCATGCCCGAGGCGATCTGACTGGCAATGTGCAGCATCTGGGAGAGTCCCAGCTCACCCTTGGCCTGGCGTGGCTGCCCGTCCACAAGGATCATAGCGTCTGGCCCATGGGCCCTGGGTGGGGGTGAGAGAAGGAGGGAGCAGAGAGAATTTCAGCAGATCAAGGGGGAAAATTCTCCTGGCACTCTGTTCTCTGGACTCCCTCACAAACATGAATAAAAGCTAACTTTGCAGCTATTTTGTAGCTTATTTCTATCTACTCAACACTGTACAATGAGTGTAGGGATGAAGGTGAAATGCTACAACCAGAGTCCCAGCAAGATCACCATGGACTGACTCCCATGGACTCTGGGATAAACTAATGGTACTCAATTTAGCCAGGGGGGTTCCCAAGTTGTAGACACCTATTACAGAATAATCAATAAAATGGTAACAAACTTAGCTCTTACCTGACCTTAGGGACTAAGCACTCTTCCTGAGTGTTTCAAACATATTCAGCCATTAGACTTTCTCTCCTGCCCTAATTTTGAAAAAAAGGAAACTAAACCACAATGTTACCAAATCAACAAACCAAAGTGACAGGCAGCGCCGAGTGGCTGCATGGGGAATGAAGAGGCAGAACTTGCAAAGGGACATTTGACTGTGGAAAAGAGGTACCGGGCCCAGGATCAAGAGACCCTCCGACCTGAAGCAGACGTCTGGCAGTGACAGGACACCTCCACCCAAATCAAGTCCAAGAGCTGTTATGCCACTGCCTTGGTCAGTCAGATCAGCCACTTTAACTCTTCTCTCCTTTCTCCAAAAAGCCCAAGGAGCTGTGACCATATCCCCACCCTTTATTTATGGGGTTGTGGGCAAGGGGGCGCTGGTAGACAGCAGGGCATCAGCCTGTTTTAGTGTTTCTTCAATCTCCACTGAACACCTTCATTAAATACGAACATGCTTGTTTTATTGCGTCCTGTGGGGTTTGCCCCCCTCACTCCTTGGAGGGGGAGCTGCTACAGCTACAGCTACAAGAAAAGGGTCAATGGATAAGCCCCTCCTGTTTACCAGCCAGCCCATAAAACCCACCGCATGGAGTTATGAGAACAGGCAGGGCCAGCCTGAGGTCGTGGAGGCCGTGGTGTGAAACCAGCCTGGCAGCCACTTCCCAGGAAAGCTTAGGTGGCCCTGTCGAGAAACTGCACCCACTAGGGGCCTCTGCAAAAGTTCACCCTTGACAGACACAGCCCTGGAAGACAGATGACAGGCATTTCTCAGAACTCTGGTCAGCTATGAAGGCCAAGGTTCAGGCTGTGTTCTAGAAAATAGCCCTGGGAGGGTTGTTGGGGCTGGCTGAGACAGACCCCCAAACCCCACCATGATGTGTTCAGGAAGGGAATCTGCAATAGTCATAGGGAGCTGTCATAAAATCTAGCCCAGTGGTGCCCTTCTCAGGTCCCCCATGCCTTTTCTGGAGGTGCCCACTGTGGAGAAGGGAGAGCGATGGGAACCAGGTGACAGGCTTTCTGGCACCAACAACCCCCCACCTCAACCACATCCCATTCTTTGTGCCTGCTTTTTCCTTTTCTTGTGATATAAAGTGCTCCCACACCCTACCCTACTCTGCCTTCCAATGCTGTATTTCCTTTCTAGTCATCTTTGGCACAGAGCCATTTGTTGGTGGCATCTGAAGTAAACATGGTGGTGCTATGGGTCAGGCACTGGGTTGCTAACCACAAGCTGCTCTGAGAGAGAACCATGAAGCAGTTCCTTTAAAAGAGCTGAAGCCCTATACAGAGTCACTACAAGTGCTTAACCCGGGGCAATGGGCACATCCCTCTGAGCCCAGGGTGAAGCAAAGGGAGAGAGGGGATCTCGTAGATTAGAAGTTCTTACAGAACTAACACTGAGTTTCACAGTATCTCCTCTGCTCTGAACACCTAGCCCAGCCAGCTATGAGAACGGGGACCTGAGTTGGGTAGAAACCTGTAGGAGAAGAAAACTTTTAATGTAGTCCACCAAAATGAATGACAGAGAAGAGGTCAGAGTGAATTCCATCCTAAGTGGAGGATTGTGAGAGTGCTCTCGAGGTCTAGCTCTCACAGGTCCCTGCACACAGAGAACCACTCAGTACCCACGGCTGTCGCAGTGTGAAGCCGTTCATAGCACTCTTATTTGGAGCCAGGAGACAAAAACGAAGGCCTAATAATTTGCTCCAGATTTCACTAAAAAGTAAAAAGTCAAGAATTTTAGCCCGTGTATGTTGTCTGCCAAGAACTGAACACAATGAAATGCCCTTCTTTGTAAACACAGAATCCGAAGACTTGGAGCATGGGATCCCAAATTTATTTTGCCTACTGCCCCTTTTTCTGAAGAAAGTGGAAAAAACCCCAAAATGACTCAGCACCTTCCTGGCAAGTAAACCATCTGTGCTATAGTCCCACCATCCAGAAAAAAAGTCTAGGTGCCTATTTTTGCAGCTCTCCTGGGTCGCACCTGGATAGTACCTCAAAGAGACTGCTATCACCCCCACTTTGGGAAAGATTCAACAATCACACCACCAATGTTGCCTATTGCTATTGAGCGCATTCGGAGTCATAGAGACAGCACCCAGGGTTTCCGCCGAGACTGTCAATCTGTACAGGGACCCCCAGTCTCACCTTTCTCACGCACAGCAGCTGGTGCATTTGAATCACCAGGTCTCCTACGAACTGGCCCTTCACTTCCCTCCAAGGTCTCTTTTGGTCAATCCAGCTCTTCAAAACAGAGTTCCGTCATCTCCTCCAGTCAATCACTGCGTCAACCCATTCCTATTCCAGCCTCACACCGCATCTCCTATTGGAGGAGCTTCCCTCTCTGGCGAGTGGGTCCCACAGAGCCTTCTGTAATCCTGGTCTGATCTCTGGCATTTTGCCTCAGCCATGGAAGTCAAACGAATTCAGTGGTGACTGTGACAGAGGTGCTGTCTAAGTTTAGAAAGCTGAAGATTTGATCTGCTTCCTGGGACACTGGAAGCCCCCAGAGGTCTGTGCAGTTGACAGACTCCTCCCAAGTGGCTGTGACCTTCAATAGTTGGAGGTGGCTGACATAAAAAGCAGATTTGCCATCACTCTGCGCTAGTGATGATATGCTTTGTTTCTCACAGAGAAGGCAGATCTGCCCCTGAAATTCCATCCAGAATGCCTAACTAGAACCTAGACGGTGCCAGTTTCTTGTCAGTTGCGGCTTTTTCTCCAAACATAAAGAAACACTTCTTATAAGAAATCTATTCTTTCTAGAATGAACAGTGCTGTCCACTAGAACTTTCTGAGATCAAAATGTTCTACATCTACACTGATTGATATACTAGCTTCTAACCACAACCCTAGTAGTTTTGTCTGGTGCGCGCTGGGCTGCTACCTGCAAGGTCAGTGGTTCAAACCCACTAGCAGATCCATAGGAGGAAGACGAGATTATCTACTACCATAAAGATTTACAATCTTGGAAGCACTGCATAGGGTTGTTCTGAATCAGAATCTACTTGATGGCAGTAGATTGTTTGGATAGACACATGTGGCTACTAGGTATTTGAAATGTGGTCAGTGTACTTGGACAGTTCCATCTTATGCAAATTTAATTCATCTAATTTCCAATGTCCACTTATACCTATGACCTTACTTATTGCTTATGGTCTTACTGGATATCCCAATTCTGGAATTTAACCAAGCAAACGCTGTCTTTGTTTTTTTGGGTTTTTTTAACCATGATTGTGTCATACTGTGTTTACAACCTTGTACCTTCTGATTCATCACCAAAGAGTCCTTAAGTAACAAGGTTTTCAGGAAGGCTGCAAGCGGGGAAGCTAAGACCAAAGGGTTTTATTTGCAAGATCAGTGGGAAAGATGGTCTTTAGATCTTGGAATTATAAATTATAATTCAGCTGATTCTCTGAGTTCCTCCCTTGGCCTAATCCTTTCTCTTCTCCTTCCGTGTGAAATGAAGAAAGAGAACATAAGTCACTTTCCCCATCATCTTCCACCTTTGCGCTTTCCCCTACCGTCTGGGGTACAGACTTTTCAGGAGAGGATATCCAGGAAGACAGGTTCTCTTCATTTCTACGGAGTTGCTTCCACGCCATGAGGACCTTACAGGACACAGGACACAGTAGACTTCGCCAGAGGAGCTTGAGAAATTTTTATCTTTGTGGGTCTCTCCCACAGCGCTGTTGGTGGGTTCAAACTGCTGACCTTTCAGTTTGCAGCTTAACCACTGTGATTCTCAAGAAGACAGGAGGCTTGCTATTTCTCAGTCTCAGAGGGGAAGCATGACACCTGGCTCAAGAGAGAGCACTGTGCTTACCTGAGAAACTTATTCAGGTCTCCATGCTTCATGTACTCAAAAACCATAATGAGGGGGTCACCGTCGCCACACACCCCATAGAACTTGACGATGTGTTCGTGCTGCAGGTTGGTGAGCAGCTCAGCCTCCCGCTGGAAGTCCTTCCGGGCAGCCAGGGTGGGGTCCTTCAGGGCCTGGAAACGGAGAACACTGACTGTTAGCTACGAGGGTGAAGGATCCCTGCATTTTCCCTTTGGGAATGGAACTGATTTCATACTCTCCAGGTTCACAACAGAAACTATTTTACTTTGGGAAGCAGCCCCAGGGCATAATGCTGATGTGACTGCCCTGCAATTTGAAGCTCCCAGGGACTTTCAAGGGCGGAAAAAGCCTTGGAAACCCTGTGTTACATGGTCACTGCAAGTCAGAATGGAGCTGACAGCACACAGCACTGAGGATGAGGCTGACTCCCAACAGAAGGCTCCCTCCCCTTCTTCCTTGCTGGCACCTGAACCTCACCCGGGGCCACAGCCTTCAGACAACAGATCCGATCGTGGGTCCTGAGTGCTTTAGAGGGAATGTGCAGGTATCTGTTACATGCAAGAAAATGATGAAAACTCTTTTCAATGTTTTGAAAGCCACATACACGGAAAATGAAAGTGGCCGTGAGGCAGGGTTTTGCATGTTAAGAGTGGTTCAAAAGCCCCGTCAGCAGTCCCTGCGACTCACAGTGACCCTGCGAGGCAGGATAGAACTGCCCCTGTGCATTTCCCAGAGGGTAACTGCTCCGAGAGCGGAAAGGTCTGTCTTTCTCCTGACAGGCAGCAATTGGTCTCTAACTGCTGACTTTGCAGCTAGCTGTCCCAAGCAAAGTGGCTTTGCTACCGGTCTCTCCAATTGATTCAAAGTGAGAGCAAATGTATATAATATGAATGGGCAAGTGTGAGCTGTGCAGAGGTTGGGTGTTCTGAAGCCTGGCATTACCTGTATATTCCCCTCAGGGAGCTCTGGGAGATGATAGGTGAGGCTGTGGCCTGACAAAGCCCCTAAAGATTCCTTGGAAGTGATCATTTCATTGCTAAATCACCCCCCTTGAAAGCCACTGCTCCATGCACATGGGTACAGATAAGAACTGGAAACACTGGAAATCCAGGACAGATAAAGGCCCCTGGACCAATAATGAGAGTAGCAATACCAGGAGGGTAAGAGGAGGTGGGGGTGAGATAGGGGGAACCGATTATAGTGATGTAAGACATGAAAAAAATAATAGTTTATAAATTACCTGGAGTTCATGAGGGAAGAAGGGTAAGGGAGGGAGGGACGGAGGAAAAAAGTGAGGAGCTGATACCAAGGGCTCAAGTAGAAAGAAAATGGTGATGACAACATATGTACAAATGTGTTTGACACAATGGATGGATGGATGGATTGTGATAAGAGCTATATGAGTCCCAATAAAATCATTTTTTTAAAAAAAGAAGAGAAAAACACTGCTCCAATTTATTTTAACTTTATACCATTAAAAAAGCATTGGCTCAATTCCAACTCCCAGCGACCCCCAGGTGTGTCATGGAAGAACTGGACTGTTAGGAGTTTCAATGGCTGATGTTTGAGACTTGGATCCCTGGCTGTGTCTTCTAAGGTGTCTCTGAGTGGACCTGAACCTCTAATCTTATGGTTAGCAGCTGAGTTTTGCCCATTGGCACCACCTTTGGAGTCTGAGGCCTTTTAAATCTACCTAAGGAACCTGGAGAGGGCACTGCTTTTCCTCAGGTAGCCAAAAGATGTGGAGGGAACAGTCCTTTCCCTGTTGGAGGGGCTGCTGCTGCAGGTGGGTCTACACCCGTCCTACGAGGTTGGAATCTGGATGGGGCAAACAGCCACTCACTGCACCATTCAGTGCCCTCAATGGCCACAATATGAGAACAAGGGGAGGTGGATGTGAAGTTGGCTTGCCATTTTCAGCTAGTGGCATTCTTAGCAGCATGGGACACAGTTTTTCCTTTCCTCTGGCAGGCAGTTGAGCTTTATGCTTCTCCAGGCATCTTGGCTCTCCCTACCGCTGGTAAACACCTCCATGGCAGGAGGTCTGACTCCTTTCCTCTGCAGCCCCCATGACCCATGCAGAGGGTGGCATGGGTCTGGACTCTCAGGAGTGTTGCAAATGTTTAATGTGTTTGAGCTGTGAATCAAATGGTTGAACATTCGAGTTCCCCCAGAGGTACGTTAGACAGAAGATGATGTGGTGTTCTCATTCTCCCAAATCAACCACCAACAACCTGCCACAGTACATGTTTTTTCCAGACACGCAGGGGTCCCCAGGAGTAGGAATGTGCTTGGCGACATCTAGTTTTCTGGCTTAGCTTCTCTGCATTTCAGGAATTGGGCCATTGTGAGGTGCTGCCCAGTTGGGTCTACACTCCAAATGACCACATAGGACTGCCCTCGTTGGCTTGTCTAGGCGGTGATGTTATGGGAGCTGATCTGCACTTTTCTCTCACAGGAACACTGGTGGGTTCAAAACCCTGGCTCTTGATTAGCTGCTGAGTGCTTCACCATTGTGCCACTTGAGTCAGGAGTGTGGAATTCAAAGGGGCTTCTCAGACCCCTGCCAGTTAGCAGCATACATTAAAAGTGTTGGACTCTTAAGTGGCTCTAAGCTTTAGATTTATCTATTATAACCTCATTTCAGAGTTATGAACCCAGGCCTGGTCCTGTCTGGGAACAAATCCACTCAGTTATCTTCAACTATAGCAGCTTCCAGAAGGTGCCTTGGTGGTGTATTGGCAATTCATCAGGCTTCTAGCCACAAGGTTAGGGGTTCAAAATCACCAGAAGCTCTGTTGAAGAAAGTCAAGGACTTTTATTCCCACAAACCGTCACCATCTAGGAAACCCATAGGAGAATTCTACCCTATCCTGTAGGGTCTCTAAGGACTGGAATTGACTTGATGACCATGAGCCTAGTTTGGGAGAGAAGTGTGGGTGGCGCAAGCAGTGGGCTCTGCACTGAGCTACTAATCACAAGTGCAGCTATTTCAGCGCTTCCCAGTCTTCCTCACACTGGGACCCTTTCAGACAGCTCGTCCTGTTGTGGGGACCTTCATCCATAAAATTATTTTCATTGCTACTTCATCGCTATAATTTTGCTAACGTTATGATTTGGGCAAACCTTGTTTGTGAAAGGGTCATTTGACCCCCCCAAAGGGCTATGGCCCACAGGTTGAGAACTGCTGGTTTGCTAGTTTGCACAGCAGACTCCAAAGGGATTGGGGGGTGGGGGTGGGAAGGGATTAACAGAGGAAAGCAACTGTGTGCAAGGGAGAGGTCAGCAAGAGTGAGAAGTGTGGACTGCCCACAACAGGGCAGGCCCGGCAGCAATGGCGGCCGTGAGGGCATAGCCCTGGGGCGGAGAGAGGGAAGGGTGGAGCTGTAATGGTCCCTGCCTGCCTTGGACCAGTCTGGCGTGATGGCTGGACCAGACTAGTCTGTATCAATGTTGACTGCAATTCTCGGCTACCTCACGTGTGACAAAGTACAACTGTACCCCCTAAAGTTTTTAATGACTGTGACCTTTCCAAAGTCATTTGTTAGGACTTTCCTCGAAGATGCATGTGGGTGGGCTAGACCTCCAGTCTTTCTGTTAGCAGTCACATGTTCGAGTTATTATACAGCTATACCTAGGGCCTCCCTGTTCTGGAAAGCTACTAAATAATAAAGGGATAGGTTGCAGGGTTCATAGGCAGCCATGCAAAGACATGTGTGGAGATTTCTCACTGTGAATGGGGTCATGGTGAGAGAAAAATCTCTCCTGGTGGCCCAGCTCCCGACTGCAGCTCTAAGCTGCATGGACAGGGGCGTGGTTAAAGGAGCTCTGCCTGTGGTTTATTTACGTTCATGGGGGGCAGAGAGGGGGAGAGAAGAATCCAGCATGGGTGGGTAGGGAGAATACAGAGATTTATGTAAATGCTAGATTTATGAGTTAGAAAAGTAGATCAAATTTGGGACCAGCAGAATGGCCTCATGCCATCTCTTTAAATCATCCCCTTGCACAGCCTGGATGCCAGTGGCAACCATTGACTAGTCCTTCTCGGGCCTTGAGTAGTGCTGCCCAGGACCCCAGATGGGCTCCCTCACAGTGTCTGGTGTGGCTGCTAAAACCCAGTGCAACTGCTCTGTCTCTGGGGCTTCACACACCCCTCCTCTAGGCCACTCTGTGCCTCGGCAATGGGTCCTGACTACCAGAAGATGCTACGTAACTGCCAGGAGAACGGGCAAGTAGGCTTCAGAGTTGCAAGTGGCCCCACTAACCAGGGACATGAGGCAATTAGGACAGAGATGAGGAGCTAGAATAATGATAACAAAATAGGGCCAAAGACTGTTTCTTACCACACTCAGTGAAGTCCACATCCAACACATTTTTTTCTTTTTTCTTTATTTTCCTTTCTTTTTTGTGAAATGGATTGCAAGTCAATCTTATAGGATAGAACCGCATCTCTAGAAAATCCATCTACATAGAGCCAGAGCCCATAAAGAAAGGAGCACAGCCCAGAGAGCCCAGAAGCCAGGAGACTCCTGGGTAGACACTGGGACAGAAATCAGAACAGGTGCTAACTGAGGCCTGCCCTCCTTAGCCATTCCCTTTCTCCCAAGCAGTTTGCAGTCATTTCCCTTAGCTCATGCCTTCGAGCTCATGCCCAGCCTGACCTGGGGAGAAGATGGCCAGCCAGGCTGTTGAAATGGATGGCAGGGAAAAAGTTTCTACAAGGACAGAGCTTCCAACCTTCTCTCTAGTGTCTCTCTCCTTCGAAGTCACTTAATAGTGTCAACTTGTCCAGCCTAGGGCTCTGCAGCAACCAGTTTCCTTTTCTCTTGTTGTTGAGAGATATTGTAAGGGATAGTCAGTTCCAGATTTTCTTAATATATTCATAATCATCTTCTTATTTGTGCAGACATATACATACTTGAAAACTCTCAAGCACCCCCACCCACACACCAGTCAGCCCTTTAAATTTGTAAATAGTCTTTCTTCATGCCCCCTAATATCCCTTAACTGAGATAACCAAATAACTTATCAGGGAGACAGAGAAAGCATTGCCATATACATATTGTATAGATGCTCCTCCTCTATATTCCTTCCCAAGCTTAAAATTGGTCAAAGGATGCCCAGTGATCTTGAAATCACATCCACATTCTTTAATATAATCACAGGTCCTCCATATCTGGTCTTGGTCTCTCCTTTCTCACCTCCATTTCATCTCAAACACTCTCCCCTCCTAGTTCATTGCACTTCATTCTCATTGTCTTTCCCTCCCTTGTACCTGCCAAGCTTTTCCTGATCCCCAGACCTTTGCACTTACTGCTCCCTTAGCCAGAAACACTCTCCAATAAGCTACACTTAAGGGACTGAGCAGATGAGGTACTGTCTTGATGGCACAGCTGGGTAAGCATTGGTTTGCGAGTCACAACCGAAATGTTGATGGTTCAAATCCACCAGCTGTTCCCTGAGAGAAAGATGAAGCTGTTAGCTTCTGCAATGACTTACAGGCTCTGAAAACCTACAGAAGGTTGCTGTCACTTGGACTTGACTTGATGGCAGTTGGGCTCATTAATTGGTCTATTACCTCTGCAAAAATGCTGACTGGTGCCCCTTGGACCCAGAAGGATACTTCCAGGGACCTGCTTGTTTACCAAGAGTGCTTAGTGATTGTTCCCAAACTCATTCATGACACTGGAACGTGTTAACAACTATTATCACTTAATGTAATGATATGTTACCGAGACCAATGAAATATGAGTACAAAGAGGGAGCTATTTTTGGAACCTACAATGAATGCTTTACAAAGAACTGCAAAAGATCAGTGATTAAAAATAGTATTGAGAGTAGGAGGGGAAACCATTAAAAATTGCCAAAACAGTAAAATTCCAAGATATTGCACTTAGATTGCTTCTTAAGTGGCTTAAGTTCCTGCTTTAATTGAAAGTAACTAAAACCAAAAAGCATGACAATACAAAACAAGAACAATGTAGGACTCCTAACCAAGAGAAAATTGAAGGCAGAAATTCAGGCATACTAAAAGAAAGAAAAGGTGAATTTAGACATTAAATAACAGTGACCACAATATAAATTACCTACAGGTTAAAATAATTTTAGAGGGTAGGCTAATGACTATATTAAAATAAAAATACTAAAATTTAAATGAATTCTTAAAGAGAACAAAGAAATAACTTTTTTAAAAGGTATGCAATAATAAGAGATAAATACAAGTAAGATAATTGTAAAATAAAAGTCTATTTAAAATCTTGTAAATAAAATGTGAAGATAAATAAAAACAAAGACAAAACAAACCCTCCCTCACTGTCATCGATTCCATGCTGACTCATCGATCCCTCCTGTACGATTCACAGACTATCACTGTTTATAGTGTAGAAAGCCCAGTCCTACAGAACTGCTGGCATTCTTAAACTGACAACCATGTGGCTGGAAGTTCAATTCATAGCCCCTACACTGCCAGGACAAACCCCAGATCAGTTAAAACTTCAAGAAGGATGAATGAACTGGGAGTGTCCAGAGGTATTCACTCTGAACAGAAAATGGAGAGACAGAGAGAAAACAGGAAAAGCCCCAGAGGAGCCTCGGTCTCTCATCTGTAAAGTCAGGGAGTCAGAGAGTCTGGTTTGATACTGGCTTCCCCTACTGACTAGCTGTAGGGAGCTGAGCCAATTGCTGAACTTCTCTCTGTGCCCTCATCTATAGAATAAAGATATCCACAGTATCTACCTTGTAGGACTGTTGTGAGAATTGGACATTTACGTATGTCCATTATGAAGAACAGGGCCTGGCACACTGTGAGTGTTCTTAATATTCTCCTGTTGTCATCACCTTCCATCATCATCACCATGAAGGTCTCCTCCTTTCCTGTCTCTCCTGAGCTCCCATGTTCTAATACCCTGAGACATAAGCTACATGGGCCTGGACACACTCTTAACCCCTCAATTTCCAGAACTTCACAAAGAGCCAGGCACATAGTAAGTTCTCAATTATTATTTGTGAAATGAATAAATTTCCCTACTTTAAAGTATAATATAGATCCTGAAAGAAAAATCACTTGTGGTCATAAAGGGAACAACATATTATCTATACAGAACAATAACAAACTACTCCCAGGCCTGAAAGTCCCCTCTCCACCCTGTGCCTCAATCACTATACCCCACCCCCAATTTCAATCCTATGAAATTCATGTTCTTGCTTTTTGGAAAAGAGTTTTAACTACTAAGTTTGACTTCCTTCCACACTTGTATTCTCAGTCCTCACTTACTGACTTGGTTAAATTCCAAAGATCAGGTTGTTATGCTAAAACTGGCATTGTGGGAAATGGAAGATGACCACAGATGACAAAATGGCAAATGCATACATAATTACGCTACTGCCAGATTCCCTCATTCCATAAGCGCCAGACTCTTGGGCAGCATAGCCCAGCCAGGCTGACATATGCCTTCACCATCACAGGTGCTGCTGCTCTTGCATCACACCTCAGCATTACTTCATGCTGGAGGTACGTCATTAATGCACAAAATAGTGAGATAGGAGATTGTTTATAACTGCTGTAAATTCAAAGTGTCAGCTAGTGAGATTTGTATATAAATGAGGAACAAACATATTTAGTTCTGCTTGCCTTTAAACCTTTCATACATGCCATTACATGAAGAGAATCTTATGTACATCAATTATATCCAGAGCCTCAGATTATGGCACTTGCAGTTGTTTCATATCCTGGCAAGTACTCAGCATTGCTATTGCATGCAAGTTAGCCTTTGGGCAGGAAGATAAGCTATCTCACGATGGTCTGATTTTGCATTTCCCAGATGACTAAAAAGGTTACACACCTTTTTCACTTACTTCTTGGTCATTTGGATACCAGAAAAGAGCTGCTAGAGTTCTTATGAGCAAGTGTATTATTTGCCAAATAATTTTTTCTAAGTGGCACCACTTATTTGTAAAAAACCCCAAAAAAATAGCATGTGAATTCAGTTATTTTCATGTCACACACTACGCATAAGCTTACAAGTCTTGCTTCATCTTGCCCTACTTTCCATTTATTTCCTGGATATCCATCTTGCCTCCCCAACTAACTCGAGTCGCCTTAAACACAAAGACTGTAATATCTGTTTATTCAGAAACAAACAAACTAACAAACTCTAGCCAATTGAGTTTAACAACCATCCTGGAAAAACCCCATACTCTATGGGAGCAATGGTGGTTCTGTGGCAGAATTTCCAGCCTGTCATTGGGGAAATCCAGGTTCCATTCCCAGTCAGAGCACCTCGTGTGGAGTCTCCTCCTGAAGGATCTCCCGTTGCCATGATCTTAAAGCGGTTTCAGGGGCATTTTCAGACTTAAACAGACTAGCAAGGAAGTCCTGGTGACTTGCTTCTGAAAACTGGTTGGTGAGAAACCAGTAGCTCACGAAGTGCTGATTCCCCTGTGCACAGGGTGGTCCTCGCCAAGAGTGTGAGCGGGGCCTGCCTGAGATGACAGCAATCGCAGTGGTGTCGGCACACGTCCGCTGGCGGCACCGACCTGAAAGCAAGTTCCAGAGGAAGGAGCCCACAAATAAGAGCAAAATCCAAAAAGAGCCAAGAGTCGAAAGCTTCTTCAAGGCTCTCTGAGGAGAAGGATGCCTTCTCTGGGACTGATCTCAAAGTGTCCGTGGCAGAGCACTCAGCGCTCAAAGAGAAGAAGATGAAACCAGAAACACATTTTCTGCATTACTCACACTGGGAGCTCTCCCTTAATACTAGACCATTCTCTGAGGGAAACCTTTTCCAGGGTTTAATCCATCATTTTACTTCCTGCTCCAAATGTAAACATTGTCTGTTCACTCACCAGCCTACAGACAAATGCTGAGACACCTAGTGGGTTAGTGACATCTGAAAAATGAAAAGCATCGAGCCAGGGCCTATTCGGAGTTTAGGGACATTATTAGAAAACTCGACCTCTCTGGTCCAAGGTCCACACCCCTTCATGGAGGCACATTGAGCCAGTGGGCTTTCAGGATGGTCAGGAAGAACAACCATTAGCCTTTCACATTCTGGTTCTTTATCATTTTCTGGCACAGTGGTTGGTTAAACTATGCTTGTTTTTCTATTTGAGAAAGAGCTTTGTCTGACCACAGCCACCCTCCTCTATGTGTGTACTGTCTGTGGTATAGTTGCCTGGCTTTGGTGGAGAGCATCCAATCCACAAAGCCTAAAATAGTTCTCTCTCATTCTCTAAGGGGAAAACACTCTGATCTCCTCCGTCCTAGATGGTCAATGTCAGCTTGAGAAGCACTGTGGCACGTGTTTCCACCGAGGCAATGTTAACTGTATCTGCCAGAATTATGCTCACCAAAGAGCAGCTCCGATCTACATAGAACGTCTTATGTCCCTAGAAGTAGTCTAAGAATTCTATACACACATGTAACCAATCAACATTCTGAGGAGGAACAGGAGTCAAAGAAGGAGGAGGTAGAGGAGGAGGAGACAGGATCATCTCTATTTTCCAGATAGGGAAATTGAGATTCCCCAAAGATTCGCTTCTTCTTCAAAGTCAATAGTCAAAGTCAAATGATGAAACTGGAATTCTGAGGCAAGCTGTCTGAGTTTCAGGCATATTTCCATAATCTGACACTTCCCTGTCTGCCAGGATGGTGGTCTTAAGCCCTCTGGACACAGAGAGGGCCTGCATACATACACACTGTGAATACAGATGTCCATAGTCACAAAAGGTGACACAGAACAGTTCAGACTCATCCAGGCTCTTTTAAGCTCCGGGTCAGGGACCATGTTGATGACTTTATCCTCTGCCCTTGCCCTGTGGTTGGCCTGTATCCAAGCACAACTTGCTGAGCCCACACTGGCCTCATACCTGCAAACTACACCCAAGAGGGCAGATTACCAAGAGGTTCCCAAGACCTCCTTGTGCCTAGGATGTGTTGATCGTATCCAAAGGGTACTTCAATGTAGATCAACAGAAGAGGCTGACCATTGCTGTAAGGGGGTTGGAGGAGGGTAACTGATGGCAATAAATTCCTTCTCTCCTGCCCCAATAATGTTGCACATACAACTCAGGGGCTCTCTGGGTCTCCAGGAATGCCCTCTCTTTATCAAGCTCTCCTCCTGAGATGCGGTCAGTGACTTTGCAGGTACATAAGCAGCCTGCAGAACCACCAAAGAAGGAGGAGAGCATCCCTCAGGCAAGTGAGCCCAAGATTTCCAGAAATACAAGAATTTCCATGCAGGGTATCTGATCTTCAGGCTCCACCCCAAGCTCTCAACTCTTGACCTACAAAGCTAAGGGACGTCATTTTTGATACAGAGGACGTCATTGATCTTGGAGCAAGGTCCCCTGAATTCATCAGACAGTGGCGCCAGTGTAAGCATCATCTTCTAGAAGGGAGTGCGCCTCCCCTTTCCCCATCTGATCCCTCACCAGCCCTCTCCCTGGTGGACACATGTCTCCTCTGAGGCTCTTACCTTCACTGCCACGAGCATCTTGTCCTTGGTTGGACTGAGGTTGTAGCACTCGGCCAGGAAGACCTTCCCAAAGGCTCCCTCACCCAGTTCTCTCTTCAGCACGATGTCCCTCCTCTTAATGTGTTGTACATCTGTGGGAGGGGACAGAGGGGAAAGCAACATGTCAGGCCCAAGAGGCTGCCCTCACTAAGAGGCCAAGAGAGACAAGAGCACACTAGTATCCCAAGTGAAGAGGAGAGCTTGGCCATGAAAACTGGCATCACGTCACACTGTGGTTGGAGAATCTGACCCTAGACTCCTCCATCTCAGTTCACCCCTGACTAACCCTTCACCTCTCACAACCACATGCTTCCCAGCTAGAAAATCCTCTCTCCTAGATGCTACAGAGGGTCCTGGTATCAATTTTCTGTAATTCCTGGAGACTGTCTGGATCAGACCCCACATTTCGAATGCCTCAGGAATCCCCATGGGAGTCTTCTTAAATGCAGGTTCTGATTCAGTGGATCTGGGGATGGGGCCTGAGCATCTGTATTGCTAATGAGCACAGGGCTCAGAACAGAAAGGCCTCTGAACAGGGTCAGGAATCAAATCAGTATGAATTCCGGCTCAACCCTCTCGTATCTTTGTCTTGGGGAAAGTTTTTTTAACTCCATCTCCTCATCTGTAACATGGGATTAACTCCAAAGCCTTCCTCACTGAATTCGCAGGAAGGTTGATGGAGATAATTGACATCAAGAGCCTGGCTAGTACTCTTGGCACAGAGTAAACACACACCAGGTCTTACTGTCACAGTATGGATGGAGCATGTCTCACACGGTGACTGGTTCATGATGGGAATCTCTAAGAGGTCTCTAAAACTATTTGGGAGAAGCCATAGTCTGGAAACCCCACAGGGGCAGTTCGGATCTGTCCTACAGGGTCACTGTGAGCCAGAGTCCCCTCGATGGCAGTGAGTTCCATTGGCTCAACCCACCTGAGAAAGAGAAAAGACCAAGAAGATCATAGCAAGGAAGGTTCCAAGACCACCCCAGGGCGAAGCCTCTGCAAAGAGAAGGTGGCTGCTGCTTCTGCTGCTTTAACAACCTAGTTAAATCTGTCTGCTGGGAGCAAGCAGAGCTGTGCCTCGGAGAAGCTCAGAAGAAATCATGCAACAGGGAACAGGTGAGGAAAGGCAGGTGTCCAGCGATTACGCACTGACCGTTATGTTAGTTGCTCAATGGGGCAGAAACCCATGAAGTACCTGGACTCGTCTGAATGTTATGAAGAGCACTGCCGAGCTGGGAGAGGGGACTGTCTCCAACAACCTTACCCACACAGAAGCTGAAGGCTTGTGGCCATGGCAGACAGCCCTGAGGCAAGAGATGGCGCATGGTCATGTGCAGATACCAAGAAGGCTGTGGATGGGCTATGGGCTGGTGTGGGATTCCTCTCACTATTGTTGCTGTGTGCCATCGTGTGGACTCCACCTCCGGTGACCCTGCTGACTGGAGTAGACCTGTCCAGGGGATTGCCCAGGCCCCACCCTATGCTGGAGCAGATGGCCAGCTCTTAGCTTCTCTTGTCCAGTCGCTGTCCATGGCAAGCTCGCCATTTTGTTGTGAAAAGGTCATTTGAGACTGAACCATTCCAGGCTCCTTCCTTTCTCCCACACATCTTTTCTTTTTTCCCTATTAGATTTCTTAAGGAGTCTATGGGATGTAGGTTAGACATTGCACTGCTAATTGCCAAGTTCAACCTCCCCAGCATTCTGGGGGAGAAAGATGAGGCTGTCCACTCTCATAAAGACATACAGCCTCCAGACTCAAGGGTACAGCTGTGCTCTGAGCTACAGGATGACTGCAAGCTTCTCAGAGGCACTGGCTTGGTGATGAGTTGCAATGGACGGAAAGGCAAAGGTTTGGGTTTTTGTTTTTTCCTATCTAGTTCCCCGGATGACAGACCCAGCACAGGTCTGAGGGAGGAAACAGAAACCCTTCTTGACACCCCTGTCTCCCCAGCCAGCCCCGCACAGTCAGCCATACCTGCAGGCTCAATGGTGCTGGCAGGCTATCCTCCTCTCAGTGTGTGGGGCCACAGCCCAGCTTCTACAAGGAGGCCAGACAGGACACGCCGGTCTCCATCTTTGCACCTCCATCTCCCTGTCTCCGCCTTGGAGGAGGGCCATTAATTCGACCTTTAGAGGAAGGCTAAAGGGTTTCCCACTGCTAGAAAATGCAAGGCTGGGCCTCAGAGGGGAGGGGTCTGCTCCTCGTGGCAGAGTGGCCCTCTGCAGCTTCCTATGGGTGAGCATCCTGCCTAGCCACGGTGCTGGTAACTGCTCCCTCTGAGCTCTTACACAAGGTCCTTCCTGCACAGGAGCTGCTAAAGGTCAGCAAGTCAGAGGGGCTTGGTCAATAGGTGGCTCCTCCAGGCAGTCCAGCCTTGAGACTCCTTTGACAAAACAAGAGAGGAGGCCCTCTAGTCGCCATTCTCACGGAATTTAAGCGCAGGTCTAGGGTGGTGGTGGTGGTGCTAGTGGTGGTAAAGGTGGAGAGCACATGGAAGCTGATCTCCCTGCCACCACAGTTCCTAGGCTAGTTTCAAATCAGAGTGAATTCAAAGCATGAGTCTTCACTCAAAGCAGCATTTCTCATAGAGGACAATACCCCCTCCTGGGAGACTGTGAAACAATAGAGCAGGCTGCGAGAGCAGATACCTAGACTTTATTCTGGATTACAGGCTATAATATAAAACTTACTGTCAGGAGTACACTGAGTAATTTTATTTTTTCTGAAAAGGGAAAGTTAGGTAAATTATCCTATATTTTGGACCCTAAGATATACTTTCTCCCCCCAAAAAAGTGGAAAAACTAGGGTGTATCTTATGGGACAAAGGTGTGGTACCCCAGAACATTTAGTATACTGGTACTATTTGGTTCAGTATATTTTTTCCTGCTCTAAACACTGGATGTGTCTTAAGGCCAGATGTGTCTTATGGTCCAAAAAATATGGTCGCTTAGAAGCCTCTGGATTAAAAGGGTGAGTCAGTGAGTGAAGCTCTGAGCAGCTGGTGACACAGTAGCTAGACTTATACTGCATATGGAGCACAAGGTCTAGTGTATCACTTTCTTTTGATTAATAACTCTCTTTTAGATAAAAATAAAAATGGAAATGTGGATGGGAGGATAGCAGTTCTACTTACTTGGCACCTGAGCTATTGAATGGGAAGTTCATAAAAATTTAGGTCCTTTGAAGCATCCATTGTATTTTGGCATCTTCAATGTTACTGATATCATTTTAAGCCACTTAAGGGGGAATAAGGGTCAGGTCAGAAGCCCCAAGCTAGCAGTGGCGCTAGGAGCAGAATGCACACCCTGAGCACATGCCACTGTAGCCCAGGAAAGCAGGCAGAAAGTCACTTGCGGAAGATCTTTCTTTGACCAGAACCTTCTGACTCAATCCAACCCTTCGCTTTCATCAGAACCACCTAGAAGATTGCTAGAGCAAGTCCCCCAACCCCTGATTCTGATTCAGTAAGTCCAGGTTGGGGCCCAGAGATGTACATTTCCAACAAGTTCATTAATGATGCCGATGCTCATACAGCTGGTCTAGGACCACAGTCTCAGAACATTCATAGCAGGTTGGTGGGTAAGGAATCAGTCATCTGGAATGATGTCCGCCTTCATGGTTGGCCTCAACAAGAAGCATAGCCCACAGATATGTGATCATGTCACAGCTCTAAAAAGGGAGGGAGAAATTAGAAGTCCTGGGCCTCCTTCAGACCATCTCCAGCCATGTGGTCTATGTGATCCAATTTGGCTCAAGCTGTCTCATGGAGCATCCATGGCCTGCTGTGAAGTGGGCAAACCACTTGCTGTTGAGTACATTCTCGCTCACACCCACTGCATGTGCCAGGGGAGAAACGTGGTTTTGCATGGTGGCTTGACTACAGGAGATTGCTAAGGCCTTTCCATCCAGGGGTGTGTATGGAGATTTAGACCCCCAACTTTTGGCTATTGGCCAAATATGTTGCCATTTGTGCCACTTAGAGATTCCTAGTGGGCATCCAATTTTCATGATTTCTCAGCTATCAACACACTGGACACATCAACACAAAGATAAAGTAATATTCTATCTTTTCCTGGGTCCCTAAGTCCAGCGCTAAGCTTTACTGCTTCAGCAGTAAGGAGTGCAAAAGGAAACCAGAGGTACTTCACAAGATCTGGCCCTTGTTTTCCAGCTGTTGGGGCTTGGTTCATACCTTAAAAAAAAAGTTTTACTGACATATAATTCACATACCATACAATTTAATAGTTCATGCACATTAAGGAGAGATGTGTAATCACAACATCAATTTTAGAATATTTAAAAATTTTAATATAGATTTTATTGGGGGCTCTTATAACATTTAATACATTGTTCATATTAAGCATATTTGTACATATGTTACCACATTCATCTACATTATCTACTTGAACCCCTCCAGCATAAGCTTCTCTTCTCCTCTTTATTTTTATTTTTTTAATTCCAACTCCCCCTATTTCCCCTTCCCCTTCTCCTCCCCCATGAACTTCCAATAACTTACAAATTGTTATTGCCTCTTCATATCTTACACTGTCTAAAGTGTCACTTCAATCACCACCACCACCCCCCGTTGTCCATACCCCAGAGAGAAGGTCATGTGTAGATGCAAGAAATTTGTTCCCCCTTTCTTGTAGTCATTGATGTTAACTCCTCATTTCCCTTCAAATTTCTCCACCATGGCCCTAGATAAATATTAATTCATTTACTGTCTCTATAGATTTTATCTATCGTGGACTTTATAAACAGGAAAGCATAAAAAACAAAGACACAGAATAGCAAGTGAAAAGAAAATATTTTGAGATGATGATGGCCTCAAAGGTACAAATATGTTTTGCATACAATGGATGTATGGATGGATTGAGCTAGAAGTTGTATGATCCCCCAATAAAATGATTTTAAAAATAAAATAAAAATGAAACAAAACGCCCACATTAATGACAAAACAAATGAAAACTTCAATGAAAAAATATTAAAAATATTAAAAACTAGGAAAAAGTTTTAATGGACCAAAAGGGAGATCATGTAATAGGTGTTACATTTTAACCTAGCCACAACTGCCGTAATCCACTTTACAATACACTCTGATAGCAAGTATATTCATATACCTGTACTATGGTCAGAGGGGACTGACTAATCAGAGTTTTGCAACATGAGGACCCTGCAAATGAATTTTGTTAGTCATAGCCTTCTGCATATCCTTCTGCAAAATAGTGTTCAGAGTTTAAGCTCTATTATCATTTCCTCCTCTGGATTTTGGATTTTATTATTTATAATCCTTGGATCATACAGGCTGGTGTACTTCTTCTCTGTGGATTTAGCTGGAAACTCACTTAGATTGCTATTTGGGGTTTTTTTATTTTGGTTGTTTTTTTGATTATTTGTTTTAAAAAACTAAGAATCCAGATACTATTCCTTCTAATAGCCAAGCACCATCTGATTTTTCACCTGACTTTGTGACAGCATGCACTTCTTTAATAATTTCTTTCTAATGACAAGTATTGAGTAAGACACTGTCATAAGAATCAATCATTCTTAGATTAGGGCTATAATTAAGTACAAGCTCAAAAGCCAGTTAGATAACCTATGGTTTATATATGCCCCTGGTTCATTTTATTGAAGAACATTATAAATTATTCCCATGAGACATAAGGAATTGTATTGATACTGTCATTAATTTAGTCAATGGTAGAGAACTTAACACACTGTTGATTAAAGAAAATTAAACATGTATTAACTAAACACATATTAATTAAACACAGTCCTCTGGGTTATAGATCACAATACATGGATTGTTGACTTGTACAGATTAAACTTTTAAGTCATTAGACACCATTTACGCAAACAATGAAGACTGGAGATGATAGGGAAAAGTAATAGCAATTGTTCACATAAGGAGAAACACAGCTGTTAGATGCCAATGTTGAACAAATGGTTGATTTGGGCACAGCACCAATTTACTCTTCTTCCTTACCTGGCTCCAGGAAAGAAGCTGCTCCCGGGGCGTTCTGGAGTCTTACTGATAAATGGGGTAGCTGACCCTGTAGAGGTGCTCTGCTATTTGTGTTTGGCCCCAAACTAGCCTCTCCCTACCATAGCTCCCAAGTTCCTGTGGAGTCACTTCTGACCCCGGTGCCCCAGGAGAAGTTCTCTCCTAAGAGAGGGTTTATGGTGACCTGGAGCCCACTTTCACACTCCATCCCTCACTTGTCCCTGTACTGTAGGTAGCTACCTCTGGCCTTAACCTTTCCATAGGTTAAGCACTCTAGGTTAGGCGCTGGGCTTCCAAATATAAGGCTGTTAACTCAACCCCACCAGTCACTGCTCTGGAGAAAGATGGGGCCATCTGCACCTGTAAAGATTTATCATTTTAGAAACACATTTGGGGCCACCAGGAGCCCGAATAATGCAGTAGGCTGTGCTAACTGGGAGGTCAGCAACTCTGAGAGATGAAGGGGAGACTCTCTATTTCCTAAAGATCTACAGTCTTGAACTACTAGGGAGCAGGGCCATGTTGCCCAACCATTTCCCTGTGTACCGGGAACTGCCCGATGGACGGCGGTGAGAATAGCTCAATCAACACAGGGGCAATGGATTTGGGTGCTGGTTTATAAGTTCATTAGCCCCTGACTGGTACAGTGATACATGTGCTCAGCTTCTATCTTGAAAGGTTGGAGACTCGAATCTACCCAGGGATGTCTTGGAAGAAGCGTTTGGTGAACTATTTTTTTTTAATTTTTTAAATTTTATTGGGGGCTCTTACAGCTACTACAACATTCAGTACATCATTTGTATCAAGCACATTTGCACACATATTTCCACATACATTTCCCAATATTTTCCACTTGAGCCCTTGATACAAGCTCCTTTAAAAAAAAAAAAAACCTCCCCTTTCCCCTCCCCCTCTTTTTTTTAAAATTAATCATTTTATTGGGGGGCCCCTACAACTCCCATCACAATCCCTAACAACATCAGTTGTATTCAGGCCACTTTTACATACCCATTGCCATCATCACTCTCAAAACATTCTCCCTCCCTCCAGGCCCCCATTATCAGCTCCCTATATTGCCCTTCCTCTGCCCCTTCCCCTTGAATCCTTAGTAATTTACAAATTATTTTTCATCCTGTACACTGCCCGATGTGTCCCAACACTCACTTCCCTGTTGTCCATGCCCCAGAGAGGAGGCTATGTGTAGATTCCTGAAGCTGGCTCTCCCTCTCCATTCCTCCATCCCTCCACCCTCCTGGTATTGCCACTCCCATCACTAGTCCTGATGGATCATCTATCCTAAGTTTCCCATGTTTCCAACTTCACTGTACATCTCCTGGTCTAGTTGGATTTATGTGGTAGAATTGGGGTCATGATAGTGGGTGGGAGGCAGCATGGGAACTAGAGGAACGTTGCATATTTCATAGCTCCTTCCCTGTATCTTAACTGACTCATCTCCTCCTTGTAACTCCTCTGCAAAAGGATGTCACCTCACCTACTGATGGGCTTTAGGTCCCCAATCTGTACTCCCCCTCATTAACAATAATATATAATAATATAATATAATAATATATAATATAACATAATATAATATAACATAATATAATAAAACAATATGATATAATAACATAACATAATATAATATAATAATATAATTTTGGTGAACTATTATCAAAAATGCACCCACTGAAAACCCCATGGAGCCCAGCCTCCTCTGATACATGGAGTCACTGTGACTTAGGCTTGCTCTCCAAAGACCTTTAGCCTGAAGAAACTAGAATGAGCCAGGGCTACTTCATTCTGAGTTACAGAGTATGTCCATATTTGGGGAAAAAGGGGAAAAAAAGACCTGTTTACAGGTTTGGGAGAAAACACTGGCTGAGATGGGGGAGCCTGCGGAGAGAGATTGTTCATGTACTGGCATGGAGCAGAGGCCCCCAGTACTGTGGTTCCTTGCCCCTGCCATGTTCAGGGCCCATCGCTCCCAAATGCTCTCTGCAAGCTGGGCACCACAGCTACTGCTAGGCTCTCAGTTCTCAGGAAGCTGACGGTGGTTGGGAAAGGAGGCCATGGCCTTTGCTTGCACTTGACCTGTCTGATGTTTTCATACCCACTGGTGATTCTTGCCACAAAGCAGGGAATAGGGAAAGGAAGGTTATAAGACATGAACCACAGATCTTTTGTTTTTAATTGTTGCCCAATTAATAACAGCTATGAATGCTATATATTTACTATTTTATGCACTCTTTGCTTTTTTTTAATAACATGTAATCTCAATATCAGATGATTTGACCCAATATTGAGTTTCTAAAATGATAAATCTTTACAGGTGCAGTTGGCCCCATCTTTCTCCCGAGCAGTGGCTGGTGGGGTTGAGTTAACAGCCTTATAGTTGGAAGCCCAGCGCCTAACCTAGAGTGCCACTGGGCTCCTCTGCTGAACCTATTGAAAGGGTGGTGGAAACTGGCTGTGGGCAGGAGGCAGCTACCTACAGTACAGGGACAAGTGAGGGATGGGGTGTGAAAGTGGGCTCCAGGCCACCATAAACCCTGTCTTAGGAGAGAACTTCTCCTGGGCACCGGGGTCAGAAGTGACTCCACAGGAACTTGGGAGCTTTGGTAGGAAGAGGCTAGTTTGGGGCCAAACACAAATAGCAGAGCACCTCTACAGGGTCAGCTACCCCATTTATCAGTAAGACTCCAGAACGCCCCGGGAGCAGCTTCTTTCCTGGAGCCAGGTAAGGAAGCATTGCAAAGAGAGTTCACTGGTGTGCCCAAATGACCTTTGTTCAACATGGGCGGCTCATAAGGATCCTGGGGGATAGTGGTTATTGCATCCTTTTCACAGATGAGAAGACTGAGGCAGGGATAACTTTCCCAAGTTCACAAATCTGGGCATCCTTTTTATGGGTCTCCAAGGTGTGTTCTTTGCATTACACTAGCTTCCCTCTGCATTGTCTTCCCGACTTCATTGTCAGCAAGATGATCTGGTCCCTAGAGTCAGGGTCAGCGAGGGGCAACTCTGGAAGCAGCGAGCCTCAGAAATGGATCAGTGAGTTTATTCCACTTCTGACGGGCAGGGACCTCCTGTGTGTGCTTATTCTTAATTCACATAGTACAGTGCAGAGCTGCCTCTGGTGAAGCCACCTGATCCAACATGCCTGAGAGTGATAGCTTTTCCCCTCGAGGAGAGGGCATTAATCCCCTGTTACTGCCTGGCTGGCTGGTCCAGCAGAGTCTGGGACACAAGGCCTAGGGGTTAGGCCACTGGAAAGGGAGGGATCAACAGGATACCAAGCCAGGTCATGGAAAGATCTTCAAATATCCAGTAATGAGGGGCTGCTGGAGAGAGCCAGGGCTAGGCTGTAATTGAGAGGTTTCTTTGGGAAATGAAAAGGGCTTCCAGAATCTTCTGGCCTGACTGTTCCCTAGCTCCTATCTGCCAGACAGCCCTCAGAAGGTTACAACAGAGAGCACCACCTGTACAGCCTTTCCTTCACATAGACCAGTTAGTTTATCAGAGAGAAAGAACTCTCCCTTGGAATTGGGGACCAGGAGAGAATGTCCTTATATTTGGGTTTCACTTCTGGGAGGCCCTCCAGGCCTGCAGCAAGTGTGATCTAGAGAGGCATTCCCATTTCAACAGCAGAGAACACTTCCTGTAGAGCCTCTCCTGGCCATAGATCAGTTGGTTTATCAAAAGCGTGAGCAAAAGTGTGAGCGGGTACTTGTATAGTTAAGAAGTCTGCAGACCTATAGGTGCCCTGTGTGAAACCCCTCTTCCTGCCTCTCTTTATCTGTGCTTTCTTGTCTTGGGTGCAGAGAGAGAGAGTCCCACAGCACCTTCTGTGACCACCATGAGACCACTGTAGAGCCAGCTCTCACCAGGGGACATGGAAGGCATGAGCTACTCAGCACTGAACAGAGACGAAGCAGTACAGCTGAAAGCAGAGGACTTGGGGAATAATGCAAAGCAAAGCTAAACAAACCAGACCCATGACAGTTCTATATTTTAATCCTGACCTTGCCACCGATTGTGTCTTATCCTCACCAAAAGGTATCTGTAAACAAGGGGTGTGAATACCTACTTAGCAGCATTGTGAAGAGGATTGCTTTATAGCTGGGTGTTTTTGGTTTGGGAGATTTTTTTTTTAGAAAATAGAAAATAACAGAAGCATAATAAACATTCCAGAAAAGTGTTTCCTTTCATTCAGCAAGATTTTCAACTTATCTCAGAGCTCAGTCCACTGGCTAACAAGGCAGATGCTTAGAAAAAACTTGAGAAAGGATGCCAAGTCTCTCCTGAAAAAAGTGGTAGGGGGTTGTCTGGGGCAAGCCAGCACAGGCTTGGGGTGACTAACAGTCTGCCTGAACCTGCCATTGTGACGTCTGACCTCCTCTGCCTTCAGAATCCAAAAGAGTGTGCAAGAGGAGGTTGGTCAGAAAATTAAATTGAGACCTGGCAGCAGAGACAGCCACCTACTACAGATGGGTATTGATTAGGAGAAAGCCAGATATCCCAGGGGCCGTGGTTATCAATAATGGTGATCTTGGCTCTATTCTGTGTCAGGAGGCAAGCTTTGCCCTCCAAAAGGGAGCTCCTGCTAGGGACAGGCCCAGCAAGACCAATAGAATGTATTTGCCACCTCAAAACATTGGTTCCCTACTGTCCCCAGTGGCCATGCATGTGGGCCTAATGATTATGGCCCAAGAGGTTCAAAATAAGCCCCTACAGGACCCCATAGGCATGACCAGTTGCTTTCTCAGTTGATGCCTAATGAGTTCTCCCGCCCAGCTGAGCCTGCTCCCCTTTTCCCTGGCCTCTACTGAGACCCCAAAGATCTCCCCCAATGGCTACCATCTCACTCTGTGCTTATCATTTCATGTGTCACTTATTAATGCAGCATATCATGGCCATTGACAGAGCACTCAGTCTAACCAGGCAAGGAGTGAAGGAAGCTCCTGGCAGACATAGTGTCAGTGCTCGGCATAATTCTGCCCCCTACCCCATGCTATCACACAGTGCTAGAGAGGGGAGGGCATTAGCACTCAGAAGTATAAAGGCATCTGTCCACAATGGTCCAGATTCTAGGACTGAAAGCTCAGCCTTCTGGACTCCAGTGTCTTGCATGAGACCTTATCGGCCTCGAGTCATGATGGTCCCTTTCTCCCACCTCTGCCACCTCAGAGGAATTCTACTTTGAGAGACGCTCACTGTGTTTGTTAGCAGAGACAGTGAAGGGAAGAGTTCACTCAGAAGTCCCTCCAAAGACCAGACTGGCCATCTGCAGCTGGAGGTTCACGGTCTGCTGCAAACCAAGTAGAGAGGTTCTATCCTGCACACACAGAGTAAGCAGGCGTCAGGGTTGACTTGAAGGCAACTAATTCCAGGGGGGTGCTAACTGGAAACCAGGAATGTCTATCAGAGCAGGGCCATTGCACGACAAAACTCACCCTTACTGCCCGTGGTCTCCACCCCTTGGCACAACATGAGCAATGGGGATTCCCTCTGGAGTTGAGAACCATGCCAGAAAGCAGAAAGCCAAGCCCTCAAAGCCATATGGAAGACCAGAGGGCTGGACAGCCTCAGGGGCTCTCCCGCTGCCAGCTGCGTCGGATGGGTAACTGTGTGTAAGGAGCAGGAGGCGAGTCTTGGCAGGGAGGGAGGATGGAGCAGGGAGAGAATGGGGATGGGAGGGTCTCTGGGAAGTGTGTGTTTTCTTTGCACTAGCCAGACCCCAGGGTCCTGGGCTGCCAAAATGCTCAGAAGAAAACATTAATTCAAAACCACATATTTAATTACACATGAAATGGAATGAGAAGAATAACATTTAAATGGAGAAGAATAACATTCCCAAAGCTCCAACTAGGTTCTTTTTGAAGTGGCGGGAAAGAGACAGCGAGCCAGTTTTGAATCTTTGAGGGGGAAGAAGACTGCTGAGAGGGCAGGGCTCCAGCCTTTCCAACTAGAAGGAATCCCTGCCTCCCATGACACACAAGAAGGTGGCCCTCACCGCGTTTCATGGTTTCACAGTTTGAATTTCAGCCTGTGCACAGGAGCAGCAGGACACACTGAGCTCACGTCCCCTCTGCTGTGACATAAGAGCATCACCAGGTGAGTATGACTCCTGGCCTGACACATATTCTTTGTAGGGGTGCTCAGTCAGCCCAGGCAGAACTGAGGACAGCAGAGCATAATCTGGCCAAACCTACTTGCAAAGCAAACTCCAAAGAGTTGCAAATGGTTTTCCAAAAGGGGTTGAAGTCAAAGGCCAGTGTTAGGTGTGAGAGCTGAGTTTGTGAGCTACGCGTAACCCTGGAATCGACTACATAGTAAAAACAAACACTGTCAGGTTGATTCCACTTCACAATGATGCTTTGCACTTCAGAGTGGGTCTGTGTCCCATGGGGTTCAATGCCTGTGGCCTTTCAGAAGGAACTCAATAGGCCTTTCTTGGAAGGGGTCTTTAAATGGTTTTGACTCATCAACCTTTTGGTATGGTAGCTAAGCACTCCACCCTTTGTAGCATCCAGAGACTCCACACACACACAACAGATATTTGATGAGTGAGTGAGTCAGTGACTAAAAACACTCTCTGAGCTTCTGCTGAAGTCTGAAGCAGGGAGACCACTCCAAGAGTAGAAAGAAGAATGCTCGCGGAGTCATATAAAGAAAGAAAAGATGAGTGAGGATGGGAAAGGATACAGAACCCTGAAAAGAGCAGGAAGATTGTGATCTGGGATTTTAGACTGGTTCTAGGAAACTTTAAGTCAGGACAGTTCTGTGACCCAGTTCTGAGACTCTCAGTCTCTACCACCTTTGACTCCACACAAAGCTAGTTGCTGTGGTCTCTTCTGATGAAGCTCCAGAGCACCAGTCTCCACTCCAGCGTGTGTGCACCCTGAGGCTAGAGGTAGCTGTGGAGAGCACAGAGACACCGTGTTCCCACCAAGATAAATAAATAAATGAGACACCCTGCGGTTTCTGGAAGCAGTAAGAAAGAGGATCAGGGGAGGACTATCTGTTCTGGGGCCTTTTCCAGCTCACGTTTCCTGACATAAGGAGTTCAGAAAATGAGGCTAAAGTTCAGATGTATCCCTGCCTCCACCCCACCCCCATGCAATGCCTCTGAGCTTGACCATCAAGAGCTCGCACATGCCCTGACATTACAGAGTTTCATACAGAGCCTCCAGAACCATGCCTACCCTCCCTTGCCCACTTCTTTCATTCCAATGTCACACTGGCCATTTCCATGGCAGGAAGACCTCTCTGGCTCTCATTAAGCAAGGGCTTACAGAGCCAAGAGTTGAGAGTGAAAGGACTCCCCTTGGAAAGCCATCTGGAACTGAGAAGTTAGGTGCTGAAAGATGAAGCTCAGACTCCAGCTGAGAGACTGTCCCTCCAGCCCCTTGCCTAGCTTCCTCCCTCCTCCTCTCTTTTGGCTTGGAAGTTTCCTTTCCAATCTGACATTGACATGTCCTCACTCAAAACGTTCACACAGGGTCCATTTTGCATTTTCGTTATGTCAGGAAGGAGCCCTTCTCCATTCTTTGTCCAGAGACCCATCTTTGCTTCTCATGCTTGGTGTCAAACTCAAACCCTAAGTCTTTCCTACAATGCCATGATAGTTGTCTCTTTGATGAATCCAGACCACAATGTTTTCAAGAATGGTCAATCCACCTCTGGTTCTCTGGGCCAAGCCTACCCTGCTGGGTGCTTTGGTTTTGTGAGGAGGTAGCACCACACAGGAAGCCTTAAGATCCATTGAATGAACCCTGTAAAGATCACGAGGTGAAACAGAGAAGAGTTGGCCTGAAGACCATAATTACCCATTTGCTGAACTCACCATTGTTTTTTAAAACCATTGGCCACTTTGATGTCAAAAATCTGAACACTTTCAGGCCAGAGAGGGAAAGGGCATTTGAGACTTGTATAGTCAAAGTAGACAATCTACCATTTATACAGAAACACGTGGGAATAAAGAGAGTAAGAAAGGACAGGGAAAGCTGTGTGTTAGTCTGGGTATACTAGAGAAACAAACTCATAGACACGCATATGGCTATAAGGAAAAGGTTTATATACAAGAGGAATGGGATGTTGAGAAAACATCCCAGCCCAGTCCAGTTCAAAGTCATAAGCCTGATATTAGCCCATATGCCCAATATCAGTCTATAAAGTCTCCTTCTGACTCACAAAGTCACAGGCCAGTGGGTGCAGAGTCCTGGAACTGGCAGGAGTCTCCCCATGGCTCCTCACTTCCAGGGCTCAGCATCCATCAACAGCATCCAGTGGTGGTAGACAAAACTCAGTGCTGGCAGGGATCTCCCCAAGGCTTCTCCAGCTTCAGAGGTCTGGTTCCATCAGGGTAAGACCGTGTGGTTTCTCCTCCGGCTCCTCCGGCTCCTTCAGCTCCTTGGATGCTGCCATCTTGTCTTGTCCGTAGTTCATTGTTCCTGAGACTAACTCCCAACAGCTGGGGAGGTAGCTTCTCATCTCCATGAGGGAAATATCGTGAGATTTCCCAGAAGCCTCAGGAGAAAGCCATGCTCACACGGAAGCCTCACTGGCTACTCAATGGCTATCTCCAGATTATAGGCTAGACTCCACCCCTACATCTCAATCATGAAATTAACATAAGCACACCACCGCCACAAGCTGTAAGTAAACATTAGTGCTAGAGCAAGGGACATGAGGAAGAGTATAGCTTTGGAAAAAGGCAGAACATGGAATAAATTCACATACACATACTAGGAGATGAGCATTGTGATTCACTAAGCCAGTCATAGCCTTGATATTTTTATGAGTGAACTTCAGGCAGTACCCAGCTTGTTGCCCTCACATGAGGGTTTAATAAAATTGTTTTTGTGGAGTGATAAGTTTGAAGCATGCATGAATGAACTGATGACAACAAAGTTCCTTTCGCCATCAGTTCCTTTCTTCTAACTACCGTACTTGCCAACTATTCAAACTTTTAATGAGCCTCCCTGATTATTTAAATCTTTCTGAGCCTCAATCTCATGACCTGTTCAATGAGATGTTTTTATTTAAAGTACTTATTGTATGGCATTGTGGGATATCAAGATACGATAAGAGATATTAAGCCCATAGTAGGTGCTAATTGAATAGCAGTTTCCAGAAGTTCACAACTAGCTATAACCTCTGGATATGACCTTATTTGAATCTTTGCATATATAATCAGTTAAGATGAGGCTGTACTTCATGAGGTTTGCCCCCAAACCTAAAGATTAGCATGCTAATTAGTAGAGGAAGCACATAAGGACTCAGAGAAGAACATCCTGTGAAGATGAGGGCAGAGATTGGGGAGAATCATCAAAATACCAAGAATTCACAGTAGCCTCCAAAAGACAGAAGAGATTCATGGCAGAAAATCTCCAGAATCTAGACAGATAGTTCATAAAGAACTAACCTTAGAAACACTTTGATTTTGAACTCCTGGTCTACAGAAATATGAAAGGACAAATTCCTGATACTTGAGGTCATAGTTTTGGGGGAGGTGATTATAGGGGCCCTAGGAAACTACTACAGCACTTAGCATACATTAGCCTATAAGGTCGCTGGTTTCAATGCAAGATCTCAAGTCTCTGGATAGATGTTTTAGGACCCTGATGACCTGGTGAAAATTTCATAGATTTACCAGACTGAGAGGCTGTTTATTTTCTGTCTTCTGAGTACACATTGTGAATACATGCTAATCCATCTGTATCCAAACCATGTTTCCCTCTGATTACTTAATCTCACTGAGCCCCATTTCCTTTATCCCTACACTGAGATAATTTCTAAAAGCAGCTAATGTATGATTTGTTAGAGAGTTAAAAAAGATAAGAGATGTTATGTGCTTAGAACAGTGTGGAGCAGATAGCACACTAGTAAAAAACTACATGATGTCCACACTGGCTATATTTCCACCTTCAAAAAAAATTGTCTTCTAGTCTTCTTTATTCTTTAAAAAGTTATTTCTTCTATCATGAGAATGACTATTTCTGATGCCAATCCAGGGTCTACCTCAGCTACCCTTGCTGTCCCTCCACATAAGCTTAACTCACACTGAACAACTGAAGACAAACGCAAGAAATGACAATAAACTATTTTTATTGTGCATCTACTATATCCCAGCCATTGTATAAAGAATTTACATAAAAATACATGTATGACTACTCAAGAATAGATTTGACACATTGAACTCTAATGACCAAAGATTAGACAGGTTGTGGGGTAATAACAAGCATATCATACATTAAGAAAGTAAAAGGTGACTAAAAAGAAAAGTTAGAACAGGAAAAGCCTTAAACTGAATTCTAGAAATAAGTTCTTAAACATATTCTGGAACAAAAAGTAACTCGAGTAAAGTATTATAATGAGATGTGAAAAGAACTGTAGTTTGAAAACCAAGGAGAAGACAATGATCAGCATTTGTCAAGTAGAAAAACTAAAGGAAAATCTAGTACTCAATTTTTAGTACTAAATGATTCTATGGGTAAAATTTTGAATAACAAAGGACACATCAAAAAAAAGAAAGAAAGGTTAGAAGAAATACAATGATAACCATACCAAAAATAAAGTGGTCAATGTTCAACTGTTTCAGGAAATGTCATATTATCCCAAACTGACAGAGTTTCAAGAAGCTGTGCTACTGCCTGATGGCTTCAGTGGAAAGCAAGACTCTAGAAATAGACAGAATGTCAATGGATGCAATGCACACACTAGTCTATACCAAGAACACTTCTGTCAACTGACTGAAAAACAGCTGTATGTGTGCTGTGACAAATAAAGGTGTGTCAACAGAAGTGGAAATTCTTAAATAACAGCATAAAGATTACACAGAAGTAAAGTTTTGCTAACTTTTAAAGGCTGCAGTTACATGTAAGTGCTGGCGTGTCCTGCTGACTTCAGCAGTGCACATGGAATGAGAGAGCTCAGGTGGATCGAGTCTGGACACAGGAGATGAGACCAAGATCTATTTGCACTTCATGGACTATCTTAACAAAGGTATCAGACTGTGCAGATAATAACCAATGAGGAAAAGCATTGCGAAGAATGGGAAGCCCGGGACATGTCACTGTGCTCATGTAGAAGCTGTGCGCAGATTAGGAGCCAACAGTGTGACCAGAACATGAGGACTGCGTGGCTTAAAGTTAGGAACAGCATGTGCCCAATTTGCACTCTTTCACTTCATTTATTCAGTCTATTGACTGAGAAAACTATCTGAAAAACAAACTGGACCATATAAAGAACGTGATATTGGGATTGACGAAGTTCCATGAACAATTTGCAATAGGCAAACAACACAACCTGCTTGCTGAAAGCAGACAAGGCTTGAGGCACATAAGAAAAGTTCAACATTTTCAAGGTATTCATTTTTCTTGGATCCACAACCAATGCCCATAGAAATAACAGTCAGGAAATCAAAGAACCTATCGGTATTGACTGAAATATATTCCATACAGGCAAAGTGAGTCCAGGTATTTTCTATCATCTCCATTAAACTGGAGAAACTTTGATACATTTAAATCAGGGTGTTGGTGCAGAATAGTGAATGGACTGCAGGAAGCATAAACAAATCTGGGTTGGAAAATGTAAAGCCAGCTTCCAGTAGGGAGCGAGGATCCTGATACTTTGTCTTAATGACTTGAGCTATATTATCAAGAGAAAACAGTGCTTTAAGAAGAACAACAAGCTTAGGAAAGCAGAGCCTCAGTGGGAAAGCAGCTCTTCCAGCTGATGGGTAACGCAGTGATTGCAACAACAGATTCAAACTTAACAACCGTGAAGATGGTCGTGATGAGTTGAAACAACAGTATGTATATGTTGGGGCTTCCAACAGTTCATGGAAAATTCACTATCTTTTAGTTCCATTTTTCCCAAACTTTTTGAAGCACTCTTTGTAGAATTTATTCACCAGCATCCTAAAAGTCCCTTTCTATATAACTTCCTACACAGTAGTAGCAGGAGCCCTGTTAGATTGCTATATAAATTCGGCAAACTGACTTACATGATTCTGCTCCTTTTATGGATAAGCCACATCATGTTAAACATTCAACAGCTTCTGGAAAAATAATGCTGTAAAAGACTGTTTTCCCTTGTTCCCACTCTTATTTAAAATCATACTGGAGGTTTTAGCTAACAGCATAAGGCAAAGAAAAGACATCAAAGGTATTTGCCTGGGGAAGGAAGAGGTGAAACTATCATTATTTACAGTTGATAAGATTTTATATGTGGAAAATCCCAAATGCCCCACAAAAGGAGTATTGGAAGCAATAGAGGTGTTTAGCAGAGTGGCAGGATATAGGATCAATAATCAGAAGTCTATTGTACTGCTATGCACATCAGATAAGACCACAGAAGTGATACAAAAAAAGTGATACCCTTCACAATAGTCAGGCACAAATTGAAATATCTAGGTATACACCTGACTAAAAGAACAAAAGATCTATATGACTAAAATTACAAAACACTATTATAAGAAACCAAGAGTAACCACAACAAATGTAAGAATATGCCATGTTCATGGATCAGAAGACTCAATATAGTCAAGATGTTGGTTTTACCCAAGGCACTATATAAGTTTAATGCAATTCTAATACAATTACCTTCATCTTTCTTCAAAGAAATAAAAAAAATCATTACCAACTTCATACGGAGAGAGAAGAAGCCCAAAATTAACAGAGATCTCCTCAAAAAGGACACAGTGGGAGGGCTTGCTTTACCTGACTTTAGCACATCTTATACAGCCACAGTGGTCAAAACAGCATGGTGTTGGTATAATGATAGATACTCAGACCAATAGAAAAGAACTGAAAACCTGGGGCGGGGGGGAATGTCAGCATACAGACAACTGATCTTTGATAAGGGCCCCCAAAATATCAAATGGGAAGCAGATGCCCTCTTCAACAAGTGGTGCTGGAAAAAATGGATATCTACCTGTAAGAAAATGAAGTAAGACCCTTACCTCACTCCAGGCACTAGAATAAACTCAAGGTGGATCACAGATCTCAAAGTAAACTCCCATACTATTGGGGTCATCAATGAGGAAATTGGGACCGACCTGAGAACACTGGCACAGGGATTACACAGGCTATCAAAAATAGGGAAAGAAGACCGAGGGAAGATGGCTGCCAGATAGGAGGCTCACGCCCGGGCTCCTGGAGATCAGTGAGTGGGGGTGACACTGGGAAGGTTGGGGCTCTCAAATTGGGTTTTCTGACTCCAGGAACGCTCAGAGCCCTCCTCTGAACCAGGAGCAGGCGCGACCCGCACGCCCACGCTTCCCACGGACGCTAGCACAGATGCTAGCACAGAAGCTGTGGGTTCCTTGTGCCGGCGGGATCCAGGGCGCCAGCTCTGCGACCCTGAGATCAGGGTCCCTCAGTTAATCAGCGCCCGCGCGCGCAATCGCTGACCAGTCCTCTCCATACCAGGGTTCCCGGGGTGCCCAGGGCACACTCCACACAGACCCAAACCTCTCGCTCCCCACCCCCAGGGACTCGTGTGTTCCCAGCTGAACGGTGCCCCAGCCCCACCCCCACCCCGGAGGCCCACGCCCAGGCACACCTTAAGGGCACCACCACAGCCCAGGATAAGATCAAGCCATCCCCTAAACCCAAGCCTACCCACCTGGGCCACACTTTCTAACAGTTGCAAAAGGAACACCTGCACTCCCCACAGTCGCCAGCACTCCTCACAGATGCTGCTGGTTCAGGGCACC
>PVJH01009605.1:0-78102 GCA_004026705.1 Nesogale talazaci
TGTTCACCTTCTCTGATTTTAAAAGTAATCCCCTTTTCTGTTTGTCCATCGGTCTCTTGATCCATGTACAAGTTCCTCTGAGCCCAATGAAGTGTTTGGGAATTCCTATTCTTAAGGCTATTCATAGGTTGTTATGATCCACATATTCTAGTACCTTGGCATAGTTAATAAAACACAAGCAAACATTTTTCTGGTATTCTTTCCTTTCAGCCTTCTGATGTCAGCAATGATATCCCTCCTTTTATTTACTATTCTGAATCTTGCTTGAACCACTGGAAGCTCCCTGTTAATGTACTACTGCAACCACTTTTGGATATTCTTCAGCAAAATTTTACTTGCATATGATATTGTTCTCCAGGAGCATGGCCTAATTCCTATGTAACTGGATCCTGTAGGGAAGTTTGCTTGCTCATCTGAAACTTGCATCTGACTCATCAACTTCCAGTTCTTTGGACTTGAGCCAATGGCCTGTCACACTGCCTGTCTCTTCTGAGCTCCATTCGCAGCTTGATATCTGACCTGCCAACCTTAGCTTCATTCATGTCTCTAGTCAAAAAGCTGATCTGTTCACTTTAATTTCATCTGCCTGCGCAGCCTGCAGTGTTCCTGCCAGTTCTGCATTCATCAGCCCCCCAAATTATGCCAGTCAAGAGAAGCCTCCCCTTTAACATCTGACCCCTAGACTTGAACTGGACAGGACTCAGCCACTTCTACAACTGTGTATCCTTTCACCAGACTTATTGAATCTGTATGCTTAGCAAACCATCAGAGGAGCTGGTTTACATGAAAAAGAATGTGGCATCATGATTGAATGAAGGCTTGAAAACCTGTTATAGGCAGGTGATACAACCCTGCTTGCTGAAAGTGAGGAGGGTTTGAAACACTTGATGGTGAGGATGAAGAATTGCAGCCTTCAGTATGAATTCCAACTCAATTTAAAGAAAAACCAAATCCCTACAACTGCATCAAAAGTTAACATCATGAAAATGAAAAAAAAAGGGAGTTATCAAAGATTTTTATCTTGTTTGGATCCAGAATTCAACGCTCATGGAAGCAGCAGTCAAGAGATGGAAAGAAATGTTGCAGTTGGTAAAACTGCTTCGCAACATCTTTTTAGAATATTGAAAAGCAAGGATATTACTTTGAGGATTAAGTCACAGCTGACCCAAAGCACGGTATTTTCAATTGTCTCATATGCATGCAACTTGGGTAAAGAAGACTGAAGAAGAATCAACTCATTTGAATCGTAGTGCTTCAGAAGAATATTGAAAGTACCATAGGCTGCTAAATGTTTCACCATTTGGCAAGAGTTCTCCTATGAAGCAAGGATGGAGAGGCTTCTTCTCTTACATATCTTGGACATAGTATCAGGAGAGACCAGTCCCCGGAGAATGACCTCATGGTGGTAAATGAGTAGGACAGTCAAGAAGTGGAAGACTCTGAACGAGATGGACTAACCAAGTGGCTGCCACAGACTCAAGCAAAGGGACAATTGTCAGGATGATGTAGGACTGGGCGGTGTTTCCTTCTCTTGTGGATAGGGCTTCAGTGGGCTGGGACTGACAAGATGATGCCTAACAACAATAGTGTCATTTATGTGTGTCTCTCTCTCACTCACTTGCTCTCTTGCTTACTCACTCTGTCTAACAAGTGTTTCTTGATAACTTCTTTTTTCTCATCCTTCTCATCTTTCTACTCATTATTATGAGCAAAGCAAAACAAAACAAATAAAACATTGCTGCCAAGTTAGTTCTGTTCATGTCAACTTATGTTAGCTGAGTATAACTGTTTCATGTGATCTTGCCTGTGGTTCCTTTATGTTATGCACTATTATGGGTTTCTACACCGCCACCTTTTATTTTAGTCATCAAGTACCAAAGCTTTGCACGACACAGAGATGATGTCAGCAAAATAAATCTCTTTTTTATTCAGTTACTTTGCAGGAAAAAAAATGCTAGCAGAAGCTCTTCACATTAGACTGGTATTCTTTGCCGTATCCAAATACAGTTGTGCTCTGGATATTCTTTTGAAGAGAGGAAAATTATTGTTTCCTGATTTAAAAAATCTTAGAACTTAATGTCACAAACTAATGTAGATTCTAAATTTCAGAGTAAGCCTAAGTTAATTGTAACTCTATGCAACCTATATAATAGATTCTAAATCTCCCATTGGATTTCTAAGACTATAATCTTTACAGAAGCAGACTGTGATATCTGTATTCTGTAGATCTGCTTGCAGGTTCAAAACAGTACCCTCCAGCTTCTCAGATGGTCATTTAGCCACTGTGCCATTAGAGTTCCTTTTTGAAGCATCCAGGATATGAAGTATATGGAGGGCGTTTTTCCACCACATTTATAAGGAATTACCAAAGATCACTATGAAAGTATATGCCAATCTACACATATGAATCCAATCATTCCCAGAAAAGACATAAAAATAAAAAGGTGGGAGGAGGAAATAATAATGTAATTCCATATAAGGAAGAGATACAATATAGGCAAATATTGTAAATGATGTTGGCTTATAGGATATCAAGTTCAGATGGTCTGCATTCATTACCATGTTATGCATCATTGTTAGTTTTTAGCATAGAAGAGATTAGTAACCCTTTTAAGTGTACTTTTACTAAGAGGTATGGGGCATATTGGGTAAGTGGTTGTCGATAACCAGAAAATCTGTGATTCAAATCCACAAGATGTCCATGGGGCATTTGCTTCCTTAAAGATTTGCAGTCTCAGACATCTTATCATTTTTTTCACTAACCCTAACCCAAACACTAACTCTTGTCTCAGACATTTTACAGGGCCATTCTATTCTGTCTTATGGACTTACTATGTGTCAGAATCAACTTGATGGCAGTGATTTGGTGTTGGAGTGCTTTTGCCTAAATGGAACAGCCCAGTGAAATAGACATTAGTGAATGAAAGCATGATAGAGGGTCAAAATAACAATGAAATCTATCTATTTTTCTAATGAGAAAGTAAAAATTTGAGAAACTTAAACTAACACTAAAGGATTACATAGTAATGATGGCAGAGACTATAACCCACGTTTTTAGTGTCTTACTCAGTAAGTGGTGTTTGAGTCACATCTGACTTTCTCTGGATACACAAAAAGGAGAATCAAACTGCAGCAGTCCAAAGTTAATTACCACAGGCAGAAGACAGGCATACTGCTACCCCCTATCCTTCCTTAACCAAATTCTGATACCAATCCTTTATTCCAAAGCACTCTACTTCCCTGTTAGATCTGGTAATCCATCACAATGGTCACATAAAACTCATAGACTATTTACCAGTATGGGCATTTATGAAGAAAGCTTACAGGTTGCCACAACCAGGATCAGAGAACATGTAGGGTACAATTATTGGTTCCAGCCACCAAGTCCCTCTCTGGGACCAGCCTCTCAATCACATGGTCCTTTCATCCCAGCCTCTGTTCCAGGAAGCCTTTCTGCCTTTCTGCTTCATGGTCTGATAGTTTCTCTGCTCTGCCATGATTCGGCCTCTGCTGCCCCCATCTCATAGGAGTTCTGTTGGTGGTAGTCCTGTACTAATTTTTCCTGCTTCTCTTAAACACAGAAGAATGGTATGCAAAACTTATAAGTTTTCTTACACACTCTATTTGCTGGGTACCGCCCCCCAAACTTTTGATGATAGTGACACAGAAATGGCTAGGGGAGCCAGATTTAAAACTACTTCACTTCACTGCATTTACACAACATTCTTTTTAAATATCCACCTATGTTCTTTTAAAATTATGCAACCTTCCTTCCTGTTTAAGTGGCCACTGATGGTCTAGCATAGGAATGACCAAAGACAATTGGGACATGAAAGCTTGACTACTCACTACTCTAAAACAGTTATTCTGCATGTGAATCAGTGCAGAAAATAGATTGCACTTCATTTATTCATGTACTAATTTTGAATTAAGCTGCACCACATAAATTCTCCTGAAAAAATGATGCAATTAAGCCTGGACTATTTGAGGAAGGACAACAACATGTGGCTGTAATTATAATGGCAAAACATCTTGGTAACACGCTGACTTATTAGTGCTGTAATTAGTGTTGGTGCAATGCATACTGAATAGTCCATAAAACAAATAATGCAATGTAAAATCATGAAAAGGAGCCATAATTTTCAAGTGAACAATCTTTGGATATTTTGCTTGTGGCATCAAACATTTGGGCCAAATTATTTCAGCCACTAGATGTAGGAAGCTCTGCCTCACCCTGGAGCACAGAGCATTAGATAGATCTTCAACTTCTGGCAAAATGCAAAATTAGTGTGTGAAATCTGGAAAATTACAGCAAGATGAAGTCTTTTAGGGACCAATTATATAAACGCTAAAAAGGGTGAACATTGGCTGCAAAATCTTGAATTCTGGAGAAAAGTTTGGTCAACAGTACCCACTAAAAGCCATGAAATGTAAAACTGCTGATCCCATAATAACATATGTTAAAACAAATGGAATATTGAGACATCATTTTGATCAATTTCCTGACTGCATACCACAAGATTTTAAAATTGGATTTTATAAATGAATTGACTTCACTCTATAAAATACTATCAAGAAGAATCACAGAAAGTGGGACCAAGGATGAGAAGGAAATTTAGATTCCATTCCGATTTTATTCTTTTTTGGGGGGATGGGGGGGTGCTTCACTGCCTTCCAATTTTATTCTTATCTAATATGTTAATTTAACTAAAATATCTCCTAATGGTTTAAGATATGCTTTTCATAATCTTATCTAGGGCTTAAAATACTTCACCTAAAACATTGGCAAGAGGAGTCCAAGTCTAGAACAGGAAAGGGCTTTCTCTAAGGTGCTGGTTATCCACCTATTTAAATAAGTCACTCAAATCTCTTTAGCCACAAAGAACACTTGTCTCTTAGGGTACATGCTAAGAAGGAAGCGACTCCTGACCAGAGATTTGGTGGTATAGACTGTATTTGCATAGACATAGTTAAAAAATCAAAGGTGTACTGCTCAGTGATGTTCTTATCTTTTATGGATTGAGATGTTTCTTTCCAAAATATATGCCAACAAGGCTAGACAATGATTCTCAATATTATATAATTTTCCTTCATTTGTGATTTGATTAATTATCCTATATTTTGTAAAATCAAGCTTCTTTGATGTCCATGAGGCAGGTTTAGTGACAGCCATGTGAATGAGCTAGGGTGAGATCCACAGGATTAAGTTGTCTTGAGTCAATCTTTTTTGAAATATATTAAATAATTGAGATCAGAGGGATGTACTGTTACTAGGAAAGGACAGGGTGTCATTTGCACACCAGATTACTCCTAGACCCAGGGGAAGATTGACGAAAAAAGTCTTTCCTTAGAACTAGGATGGGAATTCCCTGCAGTACGTAACCCAACTGCAGACTTCTAATCTCCATAACTGTGAGAAGTTACAGATCTAATTATTAAAATCATTGTGGTGTTTCTGTTGCAGTGACACTACAAAGCTAAGACAATATTTGTTGCAATTAAATATGTGTGTAGACTTTTAAAGCCATGAGTATGTCTCCATCATGATTCCAAAGGGCTATTTGGTGTGGCTCCGTGTCCCAATCCATGGCCTTAGCCCATACAAGTGAGATTTGGGAGGATACCTAAAAGGGTAGGCAGTGAGGGGTGATGTGGTGATTGGTTTAGCATTTAGAACAGGGTTTGGGACCCTGGCTTAAAGCAGAATTCTACCTGGAAGTACGATGAGTACCTGCAAACAGACACCAAGACATGCTCCAAACAATGAAAAATGTCAGTGCATTAACTTTGTCCCTGAATTTGATCTAAATGCACTACTTGTATGAAAGCATTTAATTTTAATAAACCCATTGATGCTGAGTTGATTCTAACTCGTAGCAGTCCTTGAACACAAAGTGGAACTGTCCCACATGGTTTCTGAGGCTGCAATCTTTATAGGAACAGACTGCCCTTATTTCTCTTATTAATCGTATTATCTTATTAATCATATTAATATTATTAATCATAATAGTAACCTCAAGAAGAGGACTGTAATACTGTCATTTTCAATAGATGTAGAAAAGATACATAATGTATTGAAGGTCACACAGATATAAATGTAAGGCGCCAGGACTGGGATCCAGATAATTGGTTCCAGGGTTACATTGCACAGCTGTAGTGTTTATACTATAGCTGCCTCTTAAAAGGAGCAAGATATATTGTAGCTCTAACCTGGTGACAGGTGAGAGGTTGTTATGACATGGTTTGTTTTAGCTAAGTATAATTTGAAAATCAGATGAAACTTACTTCATGATTTAAGTCAATCTTTATGTCTCATCTTGTCACAAGGATCTTAAGAACTATTCTTGATATTCGTATGCATTATTTAATCTATCTGAATTAGCATGCTGTGACTGTCCCAAATAAGTTTAAAATCCTGTCCCCTCCATTTCCTCTACATGAGCCTTTAAGCAATTTTTCTTCTCTAAATCTTAGTTTTTATGGAAAAATGACAATGAAAGTGCAATTAGTCTGGGTAGACTAGAGAAACCAGTCCACAGACACTCATATGTGTATAAGAAAGAGGTTTATCTACAAGAGAAAAGGAACATTGAGAAAACATGCCAGCCCAGTCCAATCCAAGGTCATAAATTTGATATTAGCCCATATGTCCTATTGCAATCTATATAGTCCTCTTCAGACTCACGAAGCACATGCAATGACACCAGGACAATGACAGGCCAGTGGGTACAGAGATATGTATATCCAGAGGCGGTAGATCCCCATGGCTCCTCCAGTTTCCAGGGCTCAGGGTCTGTCAGCGTGCTGTCATGGGTTTTGTCAGTTTCCATGTCTCCCAGGGAGTCAGCCTTGTGTCTTTTTTTAAGTCATTTTATTGGGGGATTTTACAGCTCTTATAACACTTCACACATCAATTGTATCAAACATATTTGTACCTATGTTGCCATCATTTCCAAAGCATTTTTACTTGAGTTCTCACTATAAGCTTTTTTAAACCAATCATTTTATTGGGGGCTCATACAACTCCTATCACGATCAGTACATATGTTAATTGTATACAGACCACATTTGCACATTTGTTGTCATCATCATTCTCGAAACCCTCCTTCTACCTGGGTTCCCGATACCAGCTCCTCATATTTCCCCTCCCTCCTCTCTCCCTTCCCCATAACCCTTAGCAATTTACAAACTGTCATTATTTTGTAATCGTACACTGTCCAATGTGTCCCTTCACCCACGTCCCTGTTGTCTGTACCCCAGAGAGGAGGTCATATGTAGATGCCTACAATAGTTTCCTCTTTTCTACTCCACCTTCCCTCCACCATCCTGGCATCACCACTCTCACCCCTGGTCCTGAAGGAACCATTTGTCTTGAATCACCCCTGTGTTAGACCCCAGTGTACATCCCCTGGTCTAGATGGATTTGCAAGATAAAACTGGAATCATGAGAGTGGGGGGAGGAAGCATTTAAGAACTAGAGGACAGTTGCATATTTCATTGTTGTTACACTACACCTTCACCGACTCATCTCCTCCCTGTAAGCCCTCTGTAAGGGGCTGTCACTTTACCTATTGACGGACTTTGGATCACCAATCTGTGCTACCCCTCGTCTCGAAGGCACTGAGGAGTGAGTCTCCCACCTCCAAGGGGGGAAGATAGCTGGGTTTCCAAGAATTCTCAGGAGAAAGCCATGCCCACACGGATATCTGATTGCTTAGCTCCAGATTGACAGGTTAGATGCCACCCCTACACACTTCATCCTCAAATTGACACCACATTAGGTGATTGCCACAGAAGGCATCTCATATGATTATATCCAGTGTTAAATAAGAAAATACTTATAAAGTATCCAAGTAACATAAACTCTGGGCTTGACTGGCTAGGTTGGGAAACTGTCTCTGCCACTTTTTAGCTTTGTGGCCTAGAACTAGAGATTTAACCTCCAGTCATTTTCCATTTTTATAAAATGAGATGAATTGTAATGCCTATATTACAGAGTTTCTGTGATGATTCAATGTATTAATTCTTGTAAAATGTTTATTATGCTTTTCAATGCTAGCAATGGCTGTAACTATTATTGTTTTTGCTGTTATTATCACCAGTGTTTTCTTTTCCTCACCTTTCTTTTCCTCTCACTATCCTTCATTCTTTTAAAAATGGAGTTGTGATGAATAGTCTGTTTATTTTTTCAATCCATTGAGTCTACTCTGCCTCATCCACTTTATACGATCATGTAGATTTAGATTACAAGGCGACCTGGACCATATGCTGTGACTTTTTATTAGTTTGAAAGGAGAAGAAAGTTATTTGTAAGTAGGTTGCATGCTGAGAATCCAAGATCCAACCCTATGAAGAATTGTTTTATTACTTGTAGTAAGTCTATTATTTCTCTGGCCCACCTGGGGAAAAATTATATCGACATGTTTAGCTGCTCCACAATTGCAATGGAATGGTTTGTGTAGAAACCAAGATCGACTCTTAGTACTCTCAATTTTCTTATTTGTAAAACAGAGACTATGTCTTCTTTGAAAGGTGTTTATGAGGGCTCCAATGAGTTGAGATAATAAATACTTGTGGTTGTTAAATGATTTTAAGGCAACTAGACTCTTCTGGCTAGGGGTGAAGTGGAACCTGTCAATCAAATTGCAGACTAATGACTTCGTGATGGTTTAAGAGTGTGAGACACTGGGAAGTGCACTCTCTGTTTCCCGGTCACCCTGAGCCATACTGCAACTGACCATGCATGCACATGGCTCTGCACTCAGCAGCAAGTGCTCTTCCTGCATTCTACAGCATCACATGTGGCTGTGTGAGCTTGAGGAGGAACATATGGACTAGTATGGGACTTATGGACTTAATTTGGACAGGATTGGCATGCTTTCCTTTAGTTACTTTCTAATAGAGAACTCTTTTTATACATTTTATAAGTGACATTGGATTTGGTTTTTCTAGTCAACGTGGGCCATAATGATATATCTAGCAATGTACTTGACCCTTCATGCCTTCTTAATCTCAGACTACTTTTCCTTCCAGATGACTATACCCAAATTTAGATATTTGTGTCAGAAGATATACATGCATCAAATAAAATTGTTGTTATTGTTTTTAATGTCTCATCAAATCATCTCTGATTCATCTTCGAGTTAGGTGCCGTCAAGTGGATTTTGAGTTCTAGTGACTCTGCGCAGCAGAATGAAAGAGTTACCTGTTCTGCACTTTCATCACAGTTATTATGTTTGAGGCTACCGTGTCAATACAGCTTATGAAATATCTTCTTTCGGATTACCTCCCCTCCACTTGACTGATCTCTACTGAATCATATGTCCTAAGTACATGAGACAAAGTCTCATCATCCTCACTTCCAAGGAACAATATGGTTGTATGTCTTCAGCGGTACATTCATTGTTATTCTACAAATCTATGGTACTTTCACTGTTCTTTGCTAGAATCAAAATTTATAAACATTAATTCTTCTGTGGCTTTTCTATTTTACTTTTAATTTTCTTATGCACATGAAATGATCGAAAATACCACGGCTCTGGTCAAGTGCACCTTAATTCTCCTAGTGACATCCTTGCTTTTCAACACTTTAAAGAGATCATGTGTAATGTATTTGTCTAACACAGTATTTCAGTTGAGTTCTTTCTGATTCCAGGAGCATAGGCTATGTGTCCAATCAAGATGAAATCCTTCCCAATTTCAAATTTCTATCATTGGATCCTGATATCATCATTGTTCCAGTTATGACAATTTGTTTTCTTTACATTGAGGTGTAAGAAAACTGCAGTCCTTGTTCTTCATCAGCAAGTACCTGAAATACTCTTAGCTTTCAGCAAGCTATATTGTATCATGTACATAAAGCATGTTGTTAATAAGTCTTCTGCATTCCTGATTCCACATTCTTCCTAATGTATTCCTGCTTCTCAAGTATGTTGAGAAGATACCGCCCTAACATATATCTTTCCTAATTTTAAAACACTCAGTATTCCAATGCTCTGTTGAAACCACTGCCTCTTGGTCCATGTACATACAGGTTTTGTATAGATGCAGTGAAATGTTCTGGAATTTCCATTCTACCCAATGCTATTCACAGTTTTATAGGCTCCAAACACGGAATGCCTTTGCATATCCAATAGAATGTGAACATATTTCGTTATTCTGTTTTCATCCATGATATATCTGATGTTAGTAATGATATCTCTATTGCCACATCCTCTTGTGAATTAAGCTTGAATTTCTGGCAGCTTCCTATTGAAGTACAGTTGCAATTTTTGTTAAATAATATTCTGCAAAACTTTGTATGCAGGTGATAAAATAATACTGCTCAAGTATTTCTGTATATGGCAGTCAATTTTGGAATGGTAAAATATAAATCTATTTTTAAATTGTTCAGAGCTTCTATATTTGGGGGTATAGATTAAGAATCTCTTGTGTTTCATCAGGTTGTTGAAACATTTCAGTAGAAACTTCATCAATTCCTGAAGCTTTGCTTTCGCTAGTGCTTTCACTGTAGCTTGGGATTCTTCCATGTCCAAGTTCTACCCCTTGAAATGGTTGAATGTCCATCAGTTCTTTTGTGGTATGCTGTGCACTTGTTCCATATTTTAATGATGTTTAAGCATCATTCAATATTTTACCCATAGAATCATTCAATATTTCAATTTGAGATTTGAATTTTTTTCTTCAATTATTTAACTTGAGGCATCTTTAATTTTCTTTTCCTTTTTGTTTTTTTAACTCCAGATCTTTGTCCACATACCATAAATATCTTAATCTGCATTTTTTCAAACTGCCTTTTGAAATATTCTATTTAGCTGTTTTATGGCATAATTCCTTCCATTTAATTTAGTTGATCTACAATCAAGAGCACGTTTCATAGTCTATTCTGACATGTATGCTGATATTGTCTATCCTGCCTTTTTAATGACTCATAGGAGTCTTATTTAAAATTGTCCATATGTGGGCTCACTTTGACAGCATATACACTAAAAATGTCCATATGCTTGAGCCCATAGTTGTAGACATAAATCCATACATTTAAAGGTCTTCCTCTCTTTCATTGGCTCTGGAGTTTCCCAAGTGTGATGGCCTTTTCTAGAGAATGACTACTTCTAAAGCATAAATGAAATACATGACATGAAGTCTTGTCTTCCTTCCTTCTCAGCAACATTGTAGCTGTACTCCTCCCAAGACAGATTTTCTCAGTCTTCTAGAAATCCATAGTCTTACTGGATCTTATTTTCCAACACCATAACTCAAATTCATCCTTTCTATCTTATTTATTTTTCAACTTTCCCATGCATATGAAGCAATGAGGAATTCCATGCTAATTAGTTTTCAAAGTGGTATCTTTACAATTTAACACTTTAATGAAACCTATTTTGGGAGACGTATCCAAAGCAATATGTCCCGTTGACATAGATTAGTCCTTGAAAACACTTATCAAGATGTAATTGGCTCAGTAGTGAGGATTCTTGTTCTTATTGTGAAATCCCAGATTCCAATACTCTCTGTTTTCAACAAATATTCATCTGCTATAAGCACTTGGTATCCTTCATTCCAGGACTTCTTTTCAATTGACTTCACTTTTGGCAACTCCATGTCAATAAATTGCTACAATGTTATTTGATTTATTACCAGAAAAAATGTTCTTGCTTGCAGTATTACAGACCTTGATGGATAATGTCCAAATATAGTTAGGTTACTTTTCTTTGGAATAGGTATAAATATGAATCTCTTCAAGTTAATTGGTCAGTGACTGTCTTCTTTGGGGGGAGGCACAGACAGGTAAGCTCCTCTAGTGAGTGTTACATCAGTTAGCTGAATATTCCAACTGATCTGTACATTCCTGGAATGTATTTTTTTCCAATACCTTTAAGGCAGTGTGAATTACTTCTTTTAAGATCATTGATTCTTGATCATTTGCTACCGCGAAACAGTTTAACATCATCAATTCTTTTGAGTACAGGGACTCTGTGAATTTTTTTCACCTTCTTTAGACGTTTTCTGTATTATTCAAAAGTTTGTTAAATAATCCTTCATGTTGCAGCTCAATGATTGATTATTTAAAGTATTATAATGACCTCGTCAAAGACCTATAAATAGAAAAACAAGGACAGCAAATTTAGTGCTCCTTATTCGAATGCTCATCCCAATGTTCAACCTCAAGGAAAAAGATGGAGATTTCTGCTCCTGTAAATGCTGACAGTCTCAGAAACCCTATCCAAGGTCACCCTGAGTCAGAATTGACTTAATGACAGTGGGTTTGGGTGGGTATTCTCATTTAAAAGCCTTTCATATTGTTGGGAGATTGGGGACAACATAATTTTTCAGGATCTGGTGTATCCTTTTAGTATGTTCCTGGGTAATTTATTTTTACTAGCAATTACCATGTGCATCAAAATATCATGTAGCCTCTTTCAGCATTAACCAGAAAATCCTATGTTTTAGCTGCTAGGCATGTAAAGATTGCTTTTCAAGATACTTGTTGGTTTTTAAGTACTTTTTCAAGATCTGTGTAAAATTGATGCCAAATAACATGGTATTTGAACAGAAAAGAGTCTTTGAAGACTTCTCTGAATACATCGTTTGAATAATTTCTCTCTCTTTTATTAAGTCTTTAAATATTCTTCTAATTCCTACAGTGTACTTGTCTTCTCATAGGTCTGCTTCACTTTCCGAAATGTGGAATTATTGAGGATAGCGAGGGCAGAATCTTTCTACTTTTGTACCCTAATGTTTACAGTGAAGTCCAGTTCCTGGCATGGTATGAGCGATTAATAAATATTCAAGAAACAAATGAATAAAAAATCCCCTCATTGCAGTCCTTTCTCCATTGTCAGCATAAATGTATACCCTTGATGTTACACAGATTCACCATGAGAATATAGCTTCATGATTTAGTTAGGGAATTATTGGAAGACACATTTTATAACTCTTGCCATAATTAATGTGACAAGAAATAATAATTGACTTAGTAATGTAATCAAATCAGAATGTATTTGATTTGATCTGTCAAAGTTGTTATTCATATCTCTGATCCTTCTAGTCAGAGCTTTCAGCACCTAATTATTTCTGAAGCGATGAAGGCAAGCACAGCCTGTTGCAGATATGGCTGAAAGAAATTAAGGATTGTTGAACCCTTGACCCCAGCTATAAAATTTAAAAGGGGGGAGATATGGTTCTTTTGCCCAGTGAAATGTAAAATTCCCATGCACTACTGAGCGGTTTGGTATCTATAAAGTTACAGGGATATAAGCCCAGCTCTTTAGAACAATCATTTTTTGAGGCCACAAAATCATTCTTTAATGTGTTTCATCTAATAGCACACGAAGCTGAAGACAGTTCTCAGAATTCTGATTTCTTTGTAAATGAAGAATTTTAACTACAGTTTCTTACCAAGGAATTTTCTTTGAAAAGCCCTTATTTAGTACACTTGTATCTTTATGTACATTGACTCTCTTCTTGATAACAATCTCACTTTATTTCAGTGTTGAAATAAAAACCATGTTTAAAAATACTTAAAACTGAAGTCTATATATTTCAGCTATAAATTTCTAGCTAATGTCTTCTGATCTGAGACTCCATAATGAATATACCAGACATTTTAAGTTTATTTGTCTTAGAAGTCTGTTTGATTTACTGCTACTTTCGATGGAAAAGTTTTTGAAATCAATGAATTTAAATCACGAATATATGAGGGGTAATTCGAAAAAAATGGAAAAATCCTCTGCTGGGCAGAGCTTTTGTAGCATGCATTTTCCTACTAGGTGGGCATTGAGCAGCTCCCTTTGCATTAGTGCAACCAGTAGTATTTACTGGGAAGGTACTCATGGGTCACAGAGAAAAAATTTCCTCATAAAAGGAGTTTCACTCAAACTTCATTTTTTTGTATTGGTCAATTTATGAGAAAGTATGTGACTATGAAATTTTGTTTCCTACTTGGGGAAAAATGTCACAGAAACTGTTGTGATCTTGAACACAACTTATAAGGACAGTACGATGGAAAAAACTCAAGTGTAGCAGTGGTTTTCTCTTTTCAAAAAAAAGTGAAATGTCGATTAATGACAAACCTCATTCTGGATCTCTGTCAACTTCCTGAACCAACAAACTTGTAGACAAAATTAGTGCAATTGAGCATGAAGACCAACATCGAGGGACCATTGAAGAGATGGGGAAGTTATCTGGATTGTCTTGGAGCTCAATTCAGTGGATTTTAATGGAAATTTTGGGAATGAGAAGGGTCACTGTGAAATCTGTGCCTCAGGTTCTAACTGATCAACAAAAAGCGCATTGACTGAAGAGGTACAGTGCTTTAAAAGTACAGCTTTGCAGCATATCAGATTTTTCCCTGAAGGTCATTACAGGTGAGGTGATAGTGTTATTCTTACAATTCTGAAGGCAAACATCAATGAAGCCAGTGAAAGACACCATCAGCACCTACCCCCAGAAAAGCTCTTCAAGTAAAATCAAAGATCGAGATGATGCTCTTTTTATTTTAATGTAAGGGGTATAGTGCATTTGGAGTTATTTGTGTCAGGTCAGACTGTCGATCAAGCTTTCTCTTTAGAGGTTCTGAAAGATTGGACAATAGTGTGCCATCAAAAAAGCTTGATTTGTGGCAGATGGGGATTGGTTTTACCATCAAACAATGTACCTTCTCATGCAGACATCTCAGTGCACCAGTTGTAGCCAAAAAACAATATCCCCTTTCTTTGCCCCATTGAAATAGTTAGCATTTATTGTACCAACCTATTGGATAAATGATTAAGTGTGGGGTGAATTGAAGGGCAGAGTGATAAATGGTTCAGTGAACCTCACCTTTTGAGTTCTTAGGTCTTTTGCTTCCTAATGGTCAGATTAGGGTGCAGCTGTCTTTGCCAGCTTCCTGCTTCAGCTGGCAAGGCTTACTTCCTGCAGGAAATCCCTGAGAAGAAGTCCATGGACTTTCCTCTATGCAGCCCCGGATGCTGGAGCAGCTGCATGGAGACCCCTGCCAATGGCGAGATGCTTACATGTTCACTGATTTGACTTTGTAGATCAGTGTCAGACATATGGATTCATGTTGAACTTGTGGCCTTGGGCAGCACTGACTGGTTTGGGATGTTTTCTTGATGTACATTTTACCTTTACATACAACTCTACCTTCTTCATATGCTTTTCTGAGGATTTGTTTCTCTAATGTGCCTGGACTACAATCCAGGTACTCATCTGATCTCACTCTGTGCCACTTCTTTTTGTTTCCATGAATGAAGAGAAACATGAAAGGATAACAATTTTATGACATAGAAAGGGTGAAGGAAAAGATGAGGGAGGTGCTGTCAGCCATCCAAATAGATAAGTTTGAAAAATGTTTCCAAAAATGGAATCACAGATTTGCTAAATGAATTAAGTGCAATGGACCGGAAAGGTGATAAAGTTGTTTTTCAAAAAAACTAAATATATCACTTTGAAAAAAATCCATTTTATTAGTACCCCCTCACATACAGAGATAAGTATTAAACTTTCAATTTAGAGCTTATCTATGATAATATGCTATTGGTTAACAAAAAAAGAACATGTGGAATCTGCATCCTGGGAAGCACATAGCACAGAGATTGCTAAGAAATTTGTAATGGGTAAATGAATGACTAAAGTAATTTTAGTTTATTTTTTATTTCAATTTCATTGTCAGTAAATTGGTAGTATCTGTCCAAGGGGCACATGGGCACTTCTTGGAGCTGTGTCCTGTATATTAACTATGATAAGGGCTATATGAGTGTATTTAAAATGAACATATTGTATTGCATATAAATTTTGTCTCAATAGAGTTGACTAAAAAATATACAGGAGTCAGGCTGAATTAATTGACATTGTATGTATGTGGGAACATTGACACATAAAAGATTATAAGTGACTAAATTGATATAAAAAAGAAGAAAAATCAAATGCATCACCATCAAATTGATGAATCAGTGATTTTACAGGACATAATACAATTGTTTCATAGACTTTCTAGGACTACTCTTTATGGTTGCCAACTTTTACATCTTTCTATCACATAGTGACTGTGGGTATGAACCACCTACTTTTTCTGTAGCAATTGACTGCTTAACTACCATGCCACAGGACTCTGTCAATGAATGCATGCTATTTTCTAGGTGCTGTTCAGTCAGTTCCAACTCATATGTACAGAACAAAAAACTGTCCTATCCTGAACCTTCTTATGTTTAATCACACAGTTGCAGGCATTGTGCCAACCTAGCTTGTCAAGATCCTTTCTGTTTTTCATAGTCCCTTTACTTTAACAAGAATGATGTCCTTTATCTCTCATACTAATATGTCCAAAGTGTATTATACTAAGTCTAGACATTCTTGCCTCTCAGGAGCATTCTGGCTCTATCTCTTCCTTAAAAATTCGTTTGTCCTTCTGGTAGTACATGCTATTTTCTGTATTGATCAATTCATATTAATGTAAAGGCACACTTTTTTCTGTCTTCCATATTTAATTTCCAATTTTGTATGCATGTGAGACAATAGAGAATACCATGGCTTGGGTATACAACACTGATCCTCAACACTTTAAAGAGGTTTTGTGAGGCAGATGTACCTAATGCAACTGTGTCAGACAGGGTTCTTCTAGAGAAACAAAACCAGGACACAAGTCATTTTCTTTATCTATTTCTATAGCTAGAAGGATACATAAGATAAGAAATAAACATTTAAGTAATCTATAAAGCAGTACAAATGGCTTGGTGCAACTCACTTGTGTGAGACTGCTAGTAGACTGGCAGTCCTTGGAGTCTTGAGCGCCACCGAGTAGTCCTCTGTAGAGCAATTCAGGCTATCCGGCCACAGGCAGCAAACAGCAAAGCAGGTCACCAACAGTCAGGCAGATGACAGAGTCCAACAGTCCCCAGCTCAAGAGATGTGGTGAAGCAGGCCTTGAGGGAACCTTAACTCATAGCTACACCATCCATGATTAGGTGTCCCATGGGTAGTGTTGCTTGGAGGTCGAGGAACAGGACGAACAAGGCAGCGTGCTGGTCTGAAGATCCAAAAGCAAGAGAGCAAGGGTGGAGTTTGCCAAGCCCTTTTTATCTCCGCCCTTCAATTGATCTCGTGTGTTCATTGGCCATGTCGTCACAACAGACCTACCTATCATCTTTGGCCGTGTTGGCACCATAAGCTTACCTATCATAGCAACAATTATTTTGTTCTCTCAACTGCTCCTTCCATAAAAATTGATTGTGGATCCAAGCAAGATGAAAATCTTTGACAACTTCAATCTTTTCTCTACTTATCATGATGTTACCTATTGGTCTAGTTGTAAGGATTTGGGTCCTCTTTACATTAAGTTGCAATTCATGCTGAAGGCTGCAATCCTGGTCTTCGTCTGAGTCTTTCAAGCCTTCCTAACTCTCCACAAGCATATTTGTGCCATTTGAATACTGCAGGTTGTTAATAAGCTTTCCTCCCAATATGATCTGCATTGTTCTTCATATAATTCAGCTTCTTGCTTATTTTCCCAGCATAGAGATTGGTGATAAGATACAACCCTGACTCACACAGTTCCTAACTTTAAACATGGAGTATTCCCTTGTTCTGCTTAAATAACTGTCTCTGAATCCATGGACAGATTTTTCATGAGCACAGTTAAATCTTCCTGAATTTCCATTCTTCTCATGGTTATTCTTAGTTTCTTAAGTTCCACATCAGAGAATGCTTTTGCACATACAACTAAACACAAGTAAACATCTTTATGGTAGCCTCTGTTTTCAGTCAAGATTCATTTGACATCAGTAATGATATCCCTTAGCCCACATCCTCTTCTGAATCCAGTCTGAACCACTGGCAGCTCCCCTGTCAATATACTGCTGCAACCTTTGTAGGATGATCTTAGGCAAAATGTTGCTTACATGTGATATCAATGATATCATTTTATTACTTCAAAACTCTGTTGGGCCACCTTTATTTTTGATGTGTACATAAGCTCTTTTCCACTGAGTTGACCATGTAGTTCCTGGTATAGAAGAGTGAATGCTTCCAGCGCTTCCTCAGCTTATTGAAACATTTCTATTGGACTTACATCAATTCCTATAACACCATTTTGGTTAATGCTATCAGTGTAGCTTGGGCTTCTTCCATCAATAACATTATTTTTGATCATATGATACTTCTTGAAATGATTGAATGTTGGCTAGTATTTTTTGGTAATATGTGTACCAAGAGTTCTGAAAATGACATTCTTTTGAAGGATATCCATACTTGCTATGAATCCATGGTGATGCCAAAACCAAAAATAAATACTATTCTGGTAAGTAGATTCATACGCAAAACAACTTCATGTCTGTCAGAGTACTGTGATCCATGGGGTTTTCAATAAGTGAATTTTGCCAACTGTTTTTGTTAATAGTAAAATGATTAACCATGTGTACTAATGTACTCCATAGTAACACCAGGCAACATAAAATACCAAAACCAAAACCTGAGTCCAATGCCATTGAGTTTATTTTGATTCATGGCGACTCATAGAATTTCTAAGGGGCTGAACCCAGGTGGTGTAGTAGTTGAGTGCGGGACTGTAGCCCACTGGCTTAGCGGTTCAAATCCAGCAGCAGTTCTCCAGGAGCAAGGCTGGGTCTCCCACTCCCACCAGAGGGCTGTGATGCTCCCCCCCCCCAAAAGAAGTATTCCTAAGACTGAACATTGTTATATTGGTGTAGACAGCTTCATCTCCTTCCCTTTGAGAAGCTGATGGGTTTGAAATACTGATCTTGTGATTAATCTTGCAGTCCAATGCCTAAACCATACTGTAACCTGATAAAGAAAAATGTTATTGTTGCTGCTAGATGTCAGAGCCAACTTGGATCCAGGGACCCTATGTACAGCAAAGCAAAATATTGCCTGGATTTGTTCCATTTTCTCACTTGTATGCTTGTTCATTGCTGCCGCCATTGTGTCAGTCTATAAGCAGATATAACATGTAAAAATTTTGAAGGAATTACAAAATACGTATAAGTCCTCTTATACAGAGCCTTCCCTACGTGGTATGACATATGATAGTAAAACAACAAAGAACAGAAGGGAGGATTTCGCTAGTGCATTCCTAAGACTAATAAAATAAGCAATGAGTTTGTTTTTTGTTTGTGCTTCTTCACATTTCTAAATCTCCAGGTCTCATCTTCTAGGGGCTTGCTGGAAGCACATCTATCTTTCCTGCCACATTCTGAAGCTAAAGTGCACAGGGATAGTATTATCAGGCCTGCTTGTGGTGGTCATAAATTGTTCCACCAAATGCTCTGTTTCTCCTTTTCAAGAACCTTCAGTCTTCCTACTCCTTGACCTTGGTGGTAACTTTCTTTGCCCATGCCATCAGAGATATAGTAATGGTTGTCTTCTTTGAGGGAAAGCTTTAAGAGCCAGTGTTACTGACTCACCACCTCTTCTTTTCCTGTTCAGTGATTGCAGAAGCACATTTGACAATAAATCTCCCGACTGACTTTAATGAGCAAATACCAACTCTCAACCTGTACTGGACATGAAGTTTGAGTGTTATATAAACACTTTAGGTCTAAATCTCATAAGTTTAAGGACTCTTTGTCATTGCAGTATAAATTATCCTATCTAATTGAAACACTTGTTACTTTGTACACAGTCCAACACAGAGTGAGTGATTGATCAAATTCTGATGAATTGAACTAATTTTCTTTTAAAAACCTAAGCTTATAAGGAAAATTTTGAGGGAAATTTGACTATATTTGAGTTAGAGCAAATTTGCCTCACCTACAATTGTCGATAATTTATTAGACAACTATTTCTATTTTTTATCTCCATTTTTCTCTTTCTTTCCTTGGGGATCTCCATTTTTTTCTGCCTTTCTTCCTAATGTTCTATATCCTGTTGAAAAGTATAGTTTGACTAATAGCACACAAGTGCAGTAAAGACTAAAAAGAAAAGACCAAAAAATTTGACCTCCTCTTCCAAGAAAAGCCACGTTGAAGTCAAAGTTTCAAACTGAAACATAAAATGTGTTCACTATAATGAAAAGTTGGCCATATACTATTATTACAAGCCAGAAGCTGTTCAGAATCATGCAAAATCCATTCCCCAATAGCGTTTTACCCAAAACTATTTTTCTACCAAAATATACAGCCTGTTAAAAAATCATGCCATATCTGAAGAAGACAAATATTATCACAATCAGCTACTTCCTACAGAAATGAGAAAGTGGGGGGCATTGTAAGAAACCCTATCATTTTACTTCTCCATGCTTATTCCTGGATTAATCTACCTTGCAAGTGTCCTAACAGAAAGGGAATACTATACTTTTTCCCATTTTTTGATTCCTTGCTGGTCCACTGCCAGTTATGTAGCAACAAAGGCCACTAGTGTGGCAATGGCTTCTATTGTCTTTCAGCTTCTCTCTGTGCCATTCTTGAACCCAAGTGAAGAATTTACTGTGGGCAAAAGGCTGACAGAGATTAAGCTCATACATGTGCTTGAACATGGTCCAATTCTCAACTGAAGGAAAATCCAAAAACAGTATTTTCTTATTTGGAAAGCTGGCTCTCTTTTCTTAATCTTCTTCTTTCCCTTTTTCTTCTTCCTTATTCTTGTACATGTTCATTATTCTTCTCCCTCTCCCTCTTCTTCTTATCTATCTTTCAACTATCTATCTATCTATCTATCTATCATCATCATCATCATCATCATCATCATCATCATCATCTCCAGGAAGCAGTGTCAAAACATCAAAATGCTAAATGTGTCATTCCATTATTAAAGCTCCATGTCAGATGTGATGACCAAACATTTTTCTGAAGATTGACACAATATACCATTGGACACTAAGTTAGCCAATGGATTAATGACGCAATCACTAGGTATAAGCTCAAAATGTAACTTGGGTGCAGAAGTAGTGATTGTTATTAACTCTCAACACTTAACACCCTCCTGGTTTCAGAGGATTTAAAAAAAGGCTGAATGGTTAAGGACATAGTATTAGCATTTACAATGTGGAGAAGGATTTTGAAAATACTATGGAGTCTTAAGATGACAAGCCAATCTACCTTGGAAAAAATATGGTCAGATTGTTCCTTAGAAACAAGGATGGTAAGATACTGTCTTATGTAGTTCAGACATATTATCAGCAGAGACCGGTCCCTTGAGAAGCACATCATGCCTGGTAAAGTTGAAAGGCAGTGAAAATAAAGGAAGGCTCTCCACGACAAGATGGATTGTAATAATGCTGCAATAATGGATTCAAGCATTGTTTGTGTGGTTGGCTAAGGGACAGGTAGCCTTTTGTTCCATCTCATTACAGATTGGAACCAAATGAATAGCACTTAACAATAGCAGTATTTGGAGTCTACTTCACTGATTACTTACAAGCTGTGCTTTTTTGGTGTTCTCAAACTTTAAATAACATATTTTATTGTCTTACAGTTCTGGAACTCCAATGAAGACATAAGAATTTTTGGGAAAAGTCCTTTTTAGTCAGGTTTACCTTTCTGTCTCAACTCAAAACTCTCTCCTTTCAAGTCAATTCTGATTCAAGCAACCCTGTAGGGCAGAAGAGAACTGCCCCTGACTGTGATTCTGAAGAAAAGCTAGTTAATCTTTTAAGCCATACTTTCCACATCAGTCTACCATTTTTGAAGATCAAATGAGAGAACATGTACCAAGTGCTTAGAATAGAGAAAGTCCTCCCTGACTAGTGAAAACCATTAGCGTTATTGGCTGCTAACTGAAAAGAAAATACTGACACTTGGATTCTGAACTTCCAGCCATTTCAAACTATGTTGAATCCAGCTTCAGTCTGACTGACCCGAAGTCACAATGAATTTATATCAAAGACAACTATTCATTTAAAGCTCTCAATAAAGCCTATGAATTGAATTTCACCTCAGCAGTTCACTCTTTTTATTAATACTGTCTATGCTCCTAAGAGTTCTACATGTTTAAGGGATTATAATCACTGCTTGTAACCACTAATTTAAGTATTAATAGGATCCAGAGTATCAGATCCTTAACAATAAATAACTTATGGGTGAGTTTCCTATATCTCAGCCTAGAAAATTCATTTAAAAATTTGTGCTTAGCTTAGACAAAAGAGAGTCCAAATACCTGGAGAATTCTCTTTTAAACTGGTAACCCAGAGAAGTGCACAAAAGCGATGTATGGTAGAAATGCACGACACCTGATTGCCCCGAGCACACAGGTGTGTCAGAAATGTCTACAGAGGTAGTTTCATCTTTCTCAGAAATGAAAACTAAGTCACAGAATTCCCCATGAAGATTCCAAATCATCATTAGTGCTATGAATAATGTATCAGCAGTTTCCTAAACCAGATAATGATACTTCTGTTTTCTGCTCAAAGAGCAAAGAGGATGTTCAATAATATCCAAATTAATTCCTTCAAAACAGAGTTGTCTTTTTGAACTTCTTTGTCTGGCAATTACAGATGGGTCAAGACATCAGTTGAGCCAAAGAACACAGCCAAGAAGAGAAAGGGGGAAGAAAAGAAAAGAAATCATTTAATAAATGTGAAAAATAATTTTCCTTTATTTGTTTCCTTAAAATAACCCCCAATTTTTGCATCATGAATATATTTTCCAAGAACAAAACTGCATTTCCATGTATGATAAAAAGATTATTTCCATGGAGCTTAAGGAAGGATGCGTGGAAGAATGAGGGTGGTATTTGATATTTTGATGCAGCATTATTTGAACTCCAGCATTGGCGCCATGATGAACAATGGTAAAGCCCTTTGCTCAGGCATTGAGCCCAACTTCTTCTCGGGCCAGTCAAAATAGTGAGGGTCAGGTGCATGCCAACATGAATATCAAAGCCATGCCCAGAAGCCAAGGGAGTTGAACTTGTTCCTTCATAATTATTTTTCATATGTGTGCAATGGAAACTGTAAGAATGCTGGAATCATTCCTTGAAGTCACGTGTTCTCTTAAGTATAGCCTTCTTTTCCACCTTCAGAGCAAAGTAGCAGATGGGTGAGGATGTGGAAGGAAATTTCAAAAGTCAGAGATGGCATGACATGTTAAAGTGTCCGTTAGGTGTCTCTGAGAAGAAAAAGAACCTTGGCCATCTGCTTGGCCCTCTAACTTGCCAGGCTTAGCTACTCTGTGCCCCAGATGTTACTGATTTTGTCAGATAGCTTTTCACAGCTCCCAAAATTGACTCTGAGTGAGAAAAATAGAAACACAATTGGTGGCCACAAGGTACACATTCTGAAGTGAAAAGAAATTTGGTCACTGAAGGATTTCTGGCCTGGATTAGACATTCATGATAATTAAAGAATAATGACAAGAGTGATCCTCAATAAGTTATTTGAAAACTAGATAGAAGGTTGAAGACACAAGTGAAGAGTTTGCCTCCTTCAAAGCAACTTAATAATATATATCTGTCTTTCAATAAAAAAAATCTACTTCTCAAGAATAGACCATCATTATTAAACATCACTGATATATATATATATATATATATATATATATATATATATATATATACACACACACCTTAGCAAATTCCATGGTTTAAGACTAAGATAGTTAAGGTGTATTGTGCCAACCTGGATGAGGAGCCCATGAGATTAATTGAAGCTTGGAGAGAACCAGTCTAGTTCTTGAGTCTCTTGCTTTCTGATGGTTGGATCAGGGTGCAACAGCCTTAGCCAGTTCATCTGGCAAGGCTCATTTTCTGCCAGCCATTCCTCAGGACAAGCCATATGGACCTACCCTGATGCATCGCTGGGTGCTGGAGCAGACATATGGAGACTCCTGCCAGCACTGACTGAGATGTTTACATGCTCACTGATTTGGTTTTCCTCTTGCAGTCAGGGTCATTATGTGTACATTGTGAGATTGAAGAGGACTTTGTAGATTGGTGTTGGACATATAGGCTAATGTTGGATTTCTGGGTTTGGACAGCACTGGGTTAGGGTGCTTTATTAATGTACACTTACCCTTTATATAAAACTCTCTTATATACATATGAGTTTCTGTGGATTTGTTTCTACAGTCTGCCCAGACTAACACAAAAGATAGAGTATAATCTTTTGTTAGTATTAAATGCTTTTATTGTGGACTTTTGTAGCTCTTATCACAATGCATTGTGTTAAGCATTTTTGTACAGGTGTTTCCATCATCCTTTTCAAAGCAGTTTCTTTCTGTTTGAGCCTCGATTTCAGTTCATTTTACCTCTCTCTCCCACTCTACCCCCCTCATGAACCCTTGATAAATTATAGATTATTATTTCCACATCTTACATTATCCTCTGTATCCCTTCACCCACTTTTCTGTATTTGTCCCCCTGGGAGGGGGTTATATGCCGATCCTTGTGATCAATTCCACCTTTCTCTCCTCCTTCTCCTTCTCCTCCTAGTATCTCTATTTTCATTATTGGTCCTGAGGTATTAATCGGTCTTGGAATCCCTGTGTTTTGGGCTCTTATCTGTAGCAGTGTACATGTCCTGGTCTAGATGGATTTGTAAGGTAGACTTGGGGTCATGAAAATGGAGGGGGGGAGTATTAAAGAACTAGAGGAAAGTTGTATGTTTCATTGGTACTCTACTGCACCTTGGCTGGCTCATCTCTCTCCTGTGAACCCTCTGTTAGGGGATGTTCAATTGTCTATAGATGGGCATCAGGTCTTCACTCCATGCCCTCCCCATTCACCTTAGGTATGATTTTATTCTGGGTCTTAGATGCCTAATATACAATCCATTCTACATTCCATGATCACACAGACTGATATTGCTTCTTCCATGTGGCCTTAATTGCTTCCCAGCTAGATGACCACATGTTTATGTTCAAACCTTTAAGACAAGACCCCAGACATTATATCTTTTGATATCCAAACACCATAAGCTTTCTTTACTACATTTGCTTATGCACCAATTTTGTCTTCAGCGATGTTGTCATTTGGAAGGTGAGCATCACAGAATGCTGGGTTATTAGAAAAAAAAGTGTTCTTGTGTTGATGTAGTAATTGAATTGAGGCCCAATGTCCATCTGCTACCTTAATACTTGAACATATTAATGTCTCTGCCTACCTTTCTGGATAAGATAGGTGGGATAAAGAACTCAGAGAAGAAAACATTGAGGTCAACTGTTCCAGGGGCAGATGGGAGAAGGGGAGAAAGGAAGGGATGTGGTGTCAACCAATTCAGCAACAAGGGAACAACAAGTGAACTAAAATCAATGTAGACAAGGGTGTAAGATGGCTGGTGGGGCTTCATCAAGGACAATGTAAAAGCAAGGAATTCCTGAACCGAAATGGAAGCCGAACATGATAGTGTGACAAGAAGAAAGTAAAAGGAAATAGAGGAGAAAAGTAGGAGCCAAAGGGTACTTATAGAGGTCTAAATACAGGTATGCCCATATGTAAACATATTTATATATAGTAATGGGGCATAGATCTATGTATTTATATTTATATGTTAGTATAATCTTACTGATGTCTAATGAGCTTCTATGTCACAACTTAAAGCACTGTTTTTATTAATACTGTTGTTTTCCCAGATGGATTCCAGGAAATACTAAGCTTTGCATGGGAGAATTACTTTTTTTGGGGGTGATTTATTGCTGTTTGAAGGTATCTCAATACCTCCGAAAATACTACTAGAAATTGCAATATCATTAGTACAACAAGGTGAGTGTTGATCAAGCAGATTCATCCCACACCAGCAATAGGTCTCAGACAGGATGCCATTCAACAGATGTTTGAACTTTTATGAGTATATCAGTGATGTTTAAAAGGGAGGTCAAAAATTAAAGGATAATAGAGGGAATGGGGCACTAATCTACCCAGGGCAGGGAGTACTGGTCTTGTCTCCACAGAAACTGGAGTGGGCGAACAGTTCCTACCACAAAGCACCCAACCACGAGGACAGCGTGGACGCATGGAAGGATGCAAGAAAAGAGAGAGCCACAAAACTGGATGCAACCAGAGTCAGATGGACTCCATCCCTAGAAGTGGGGGTGGCAGAGAACAGGTTGGGGAAGGGGCCAGCATCCCACACCCACAGGGATAAAGACAAGAAGGGAGGAAGAGTAAGAGAGCTGGTCCAAGCTCCATGCCGATACATGATGCTCAGAAGAATACATCCCTCTGGAGACCTAATGCGCCACAGAAAGGACTGGACAAACAACGATTCCTGGGGGCTTGAGAGAGGGGAGGAGAAGGGGGTATGGATAAACACATGCATGGGGGAAGGGGAGCAACAAATGATCTGGAATCAATGGAAAGGAGGGTGTGGGAGGCCTGGTCAGGATTAAGCAAGGACAATGAAGCTGTGAGGAAACACTGAAATGCCAATGAAGGTGGAACATGATGGTGGGACAGGAGGGAGATGGAAGGAAATAGAGGAAAGAGCTAGAAGGCAAAGGACACTTGCAGAAGTCTAACATAGGTATGTCCATACATAAATACAACTGTTTATAAGGTGGGGATAAATTTAAGAATATATCTATAGGCCAAATATTAGGGCAGCAAATGGACCTTGGGCCCTCACCCTGGTGCTACCCTCAATGCAAAAACACGTTTTTATATGAATCTGGTATTTCTCGAGGCTCACTGGCCCAACACGATCACTGAAGTAAAATGGGTGCGTGAGCAAATGTGGTGAAGAAAGCTGATGGTGCCCAGCCATCAAAGGATATATCATCTGGTGTCTTAAAAGCCTGAAGATAAACAATAGACCATCTACTTGAGAAGAGTCCACACCCACACAGAAAAAGCACAACAGTCAGCGTAGCCACATGTGGTGAAAGGTCAAGGCAATAGACATCAAATAGGGGGGACACATATCACTGCGTGCACACATCCCCAAGGTGCCCACAGAGGACATGTGGGAGCATGAGCAAGAGTGGTGAAGAAAGCTGATGGTGCCCAGTTCCCAAAAGTATAGCATCTGGGGTCTTAAACACTTGAGCATAAACAAGGAGCCATCTAGCTCAGAAGCAACAAAACCCACCATAAAAGAAGCTCACTTGCCTGTGCGATCATGAGGTGCTGAAACAATCAGGTATCAGGCATCAAAGAACAAAAATCAAAATCAATGGACCAATTAACTCCCGTTATCAATGAAGAAAAATGGATACAGAGGCAAACAGAATAGAAGAAAGTTTGGTGCCCAGCTACCAAATAACTGAATGTCTAGAGTCTCAAAGACTTGAAGATAACCAAATCACCATTCAGCACAGAGACAGCAAAGTCCACATGGAAGAAGCACACCAGCAAGTGTGATCCAGAGGGTCCAAAGGGAGCAGGTATCGAGCATCAAAGGACAGGAATCACTTCATTATGAGTGAGGGGAAGAGCGGGGTGGGGACCTAAGGCCCACTGGTGGGTAATTGTTCACCCCTTTACAGAGGAGTCACGGGGAGGAGACAGACCAGTCAAGGTACAGCCAGGCAGTGATGATGCATACAAATTTCCTCTAGTTCCTGAGGTCTTCCTCCCCCCAACCATCATGGTTCCAACTCTACCTTGCACATCCAGATGGACTGGAGAAGGTATAATAGTGGAGAGAAGAGCTGGAGATATAGGGAAACCAGGATGGATGAGCCCCTTCGCGCCGGTGGTTAGATTGGAACTACTGGATGGGTGGAGAGAAGGTGGGGTAGAGAGACAGAACCATCTGCAAGGATCTATATATGACCTTCTGTCTGGAAGACAGGCATCAGGGAAGTGGGTTGAGGGAGGTGTCAGGCAGTGTAAGATAGGACAGAACAATAATAATTTATAAAATATTGAGGGTTGATGGGGAAAGGAGAGCAGGGGAAGAGGGGAGGGGTTGGAAAAGCCCATACCAAGGGCTCAAGGGAAAAGGCAGATGTTTGGAGAATGATGATGGCAGCAAATGTGCAAAGGTGCTTGGCACAATATGTTTATTTATGTATTGGAAAAATGATGTATAAGCCCCTAATAAAATGACTTTAATTAAAAAATAGTTTTATTGAAATACAACTCATTGGCTATAACATTCAGCCATTTAAATACACAATTAAATGAATTGTTAACATATTCAGAGTGTGCTGCCACAAGGGCAACCGGATTTAGAATATATATTTTTAAATACTTTTATTGGGACCTCTTGCATCTCTTATCACAATATACATATATTCCTCCAATATGTTAAGCACATTTGCACATATGCCGCCATCATCATTTTCAAAGCATTCTCTTCCCACTTGAACGCCATAAACACTTACTCACCTTATCCCTGTCTCTCACCCAACCTCCATCACAAACCCTTGATAAGTTGTAGATTATTATTTGCATATCTTACGGTAGCCTTTATCCACTTTTCCATTATTCACCCCAAACATGATGTGAGACAAGAGGGAAGTAAAAAGGAAAGAGAGGAGATAACCAGGAACCAAGAGACCTTTATAGAGACCTAAATACACGCATGTACACACACACACACACACACACACATATATATGAATAAAACTATGCATTCATATGTGTGTGTTAGAAATTAAGGATGTAGATGGACATTGGTTCTCAACTCAAGTACTCCCTTAACATGACAATATTTTGTTCTAACAATCCATCATTCTGTGATGCTCGCTGTCCTGACACGATCACTAAAGACAGAAATGAGTGCATGGGCAAATGTGGTGAAGAAAGTTAATGGTTTGAGCTATTGAAAGAAATAGTGACTGGGGCCTTAAAATCTTGAAGATAAGCAATCAGCCATCTAGCTCAGAAGCAAATAAGACCACGTGGAAGAAGCACACCAGCCTGTGTGATCAAGAGGTGTTGAAGGTTATCAGGTATCAGGCATCTAAGACCCAGAATAAAATCATACCCAAAGTGAATGTGGAGGGGGACATGGCCAAGGTCCATCTGTATACAATTGGACAGGTCACAGGAAAGAGATGAGGCAGTCAGGGTGCAATATAGCACTGATGAAACACACAACTTTACTCCAGTTCTTTGGTACTTCCTTCACTCCACTGTCATGAACTCAATTCTGCCTTACAAATCTGGTTAGACCACAGCATGCACACTGCTATAGCTAAGAGTTTGCAACACAGGAAATCCAAGATAGATAAACCCCTCAGGGTCTACAAGGAGAATTGAGATACTAGAATATTTTTATTATCTCCAAATATCATCTATCCCAACCATTCCCAGCACACATTTATGTAGAAAGAAATCTAGACAAGACCAATCTACTTTCAGTTTCTACAGATTAACCTATTCTGGAATTTGTTTGTTTGTTTGCTTTTTGTTTGTTTGTTTGTTTGTTTGTTTTGGGGGGGCATCACTGCCCTCAGGTGTGGGAGTAGGGGGCCCAGCCTTTGCTCCGTGGAGCTGGAATCGAACCTCCATCCCAATGGGCTGCAGTCCCACGCACAACCACTACGCCACCAGGGTTCAGCCCCTATTCTGGAATTTTTTATACACAATAGTAATGTATTATAATATACAAAAATATCTACAATCACAATATTGAAAATGATAACTGACTATAAGAATCAACCGCAAGCTGTTTCTGAGGAGATGCATGTCCTTCTCCAGCTTCTCCAACCGTTTCTGAAGCTAGTCCTTATTTCCTCCATGGCACTTCCTCTACTTGTGTGATGACTCAGTGGGCTTGTCACAGAGAATCATGGGAACAATATAATTGTTATAATACTAGTAGTGACGGAAAATGACATAAGCAATGGATACTTGTAGAAACAAAAATATGCAAGCATTATGGGGGGGCTTGGATCTTGTGGCCTCTCCACTCCCCACCACCACTCCATCTTTCCATTGTACTGCCACCCTTCTGGTCTGGTTCATTGTCTCCGTTTCTTCTGGTACCACCACTACCCCAAACTCCTTTGATATAAACTCTTTAGGCATTCTTGCCCATCTCAATAATCTCCATCATTCACTTCCAGTGTTACAGCTTTGATCCTGATTATGCCTCTTTTATTTGGGACTAGGAAGTTCTCAGAACAGGAACCCCAAACCCAAGGAATGAACTCTCCTGATGAACATCATTTAAGAAGTCTCCCACCTTCTCTGCCTCCTACAAAGCCTTATATAATCACTTATATAGGGACACTTGTTGCCAATTTTAGGGTAAGACTTTCCTAAGCCAGACAGTCCCATAGGGTTTTACACTAGTCCTTCCTGTTTGGTAAATTTGCAAGACTTCTTATGCAGGTAGCACACTGACCGGTCACTTGCAAATTTGAAGGTTGACCATTATTCTGGGAGAAATACAAAGACATGATGAAAACTGCCATAGAAAGAAACCAACAACACCCATTTATCATGTGATCACTAATGACTAAATTGACTCTCAATTTTAAACTTACATCTTCCCAGACAGAATCCAAGGGTTCTGAGCTGAACCTCATATATACATTTGTGAGATAAATAGCATATTTCTTCCCATAGATATGTAAATAAAACAATCATATATGAAGACAGGTAACCCAGTACCTGGCATATAAAAGTCATGAAATAAAATGTATCTTTATTTCTGAGACTACAACATTTCCATCCTAAATCTTTATATCAGATAGTATCTATGTTTTTCTGTGCAAAAGGAAATAAGATGTTTTACACAAACTGTATTTATAAATCAAAACATCTTTTAAAAACTACCCACTGGAAATATGTAAAATGCACATGCAGGAAAATAAAACTCATTCATAAACTGATTAATTATAAATTGTATAAAGATTTATCTTTACTATTTTAACAGTATGATGTATGGACTTAGGTTCATTTATACTGAGATCTCACCTCAAAGCTATATCCGTGTTTTTCAGCACCCAAAGAGCTCTTGGGGAGAGACTTAGCCGACGCGAGGGGCTCTTTAATCCCTTGACTCCGCTTCCTGGCATTAACTGTGACTCTAGACAAGATAGAATCCTTGACTACTTCATATTGTGTTTCTACTTTTCATGAGGCTGTATATTGGTATACTTGTGAGGATTTTTGTTTTATTAACGTTCAGTTTTAATCCTTACTGAAGGCTGCAATCTGATTTTCATCAAGTGCTTCAAGTTCTCCTCATTAGCAGCAAGCATGATTATGTCATCTGAAAATTGGAGATTCTCCATAATCCTTCCTCTAACATTAATGTTGCGTTTTTTTCGTATTATTCAGCTTCTCTGATTACTTTCTCAACGCATATTGAATAAATATGGTGAGAAGCCACAGCCATGATACACAGATTTTTTAAAATTTTAAATCTGTATTATTCTCCTGTTTTGTGTACAACACTGCATCTTGATCAATGCATGAGCTCCATAGGAACACAGCAAAGTGTCCTGGCCTGTCTATTCTTTATTATCTGGAGTGCCTATTTTTCTCAAGGTCATCTAGAGGTTGTTATGATCCACATTGTCAAATGCCTTTGCACAGTCAGTGAGAAGGGTGGTAATGGAAGGGTGGAGGGAAGGTGGGGTAGAAAGGAAGAACAGATTGCAAGGATCTACAGGTAACTTCCTCCCTGAGAGACAGACAGCAGAGGATGAAAGAAGATGTCAGGTGGTGTAATATATGAAAAAATAATAATAATTTACAGGTTAGCAAGGGTTCATGGAGGAGGTGGTGAAAAGGGAGAAATGAGGTGTGGATACCAGAGGCTCAAAAAAAGCAAAAGTTGTGAGAATGATGAGGAAAACAGATGTACAAAAAGGCTTGACACAATGGATGGGTATGTGAATTATGACAAGAGTTGTATGAGCCCCCAATAAAATGATTTAATAAAAAAATTTAAAACACATGTACACATCTTTGTGGTATTCTCTGATTTCAGCTGACATCAGCAATGATATAACTTGTTTCAAAGTTTCTTCTGAACCTTTGGCAGTTCCTGGTCCATTTACTGCTGCAACCATTGTTGATGTTTTCAGTTGTCTTCCATACATGTGAAAGTTGGATTATTAAATAGAGAGGACTTAAGAAGATTGATGCATTTTGAATTATGGTGCTGAAGTAAATATTGCAAATACCATGGAATACCAAATCTATCTTGTAAGATATACATGCAGAATACATCTTAGAAGCAAGGATGGAACAGCTTTTTTTCACATACTTTGGACATGTTTCCAGGAGCAAAGAGCCTTTGGCAAGGGAAGTCATGCTGGCTAAAATGGAGAAGCAGTGAAAGGAAGAGTCTGACAATAAGTATTGACAGTGGCTGCAGCAATTGCCTCAAATGCAACAATCGTAAGGATGGGTCAGATCTGAGCAGTATTTTTTTCTTTCTTTTGCACATAGGGTTGCTATGATTCAAAACTGGCTCCACAACACCCAGCAACAGCAATTTTAGCTGACATTCAAAATACAGAAGCCTTCAACTCATGGATATTAGAAGGAAATATAATTTTTAATTTTGTGATAAAACATCTTGGTTTAATTTCCCTATGACTCAAAGGGAAATATCCTACTTTACAAGATTATGGTGTTTAAAAGAGTTAATATGTGCTAAGTGCTGATTATTTAATACCTTGTTCCATGAGTTGCTATATAATAGGATGTTCTGATAGCTGAATCTATGGAATAATTGTTGAAGCGCATCGTTTCTAAGTGGACCAACATCTGGAAAATCAAAGAAACATAATTCTGTTAAGTTTTGATCATTGTTGAGGGTTAAGGATTGATCCTGAAATAACAAGAAGAGCAATAACCAAACTAATACTACTGATATTGTTATAAAAAAAACCAGCCACAGATGAAATGTGGCTCTTCTGTGAGAGATAGTAGACTATGACATAATGTGATTACCTACATGGCTTAGCATCTCAAAATGCTTACCCAATGTGTGTCTCATTTAATAAGCATGCCTTCCTTAAGTCATGTACTTAAAAGAAAATCTTGCAGACAGTAGGCAGTCAATAAATATAAGCTATAATTTTATGTTCTACATGCCATTAGTATATGCTATTTGACCCTTACATAATATAGTTTTCTTCTTATCTACACTTTGGGGTTTATACTATTATATTTATGTTAGAAGTGACATCAAATCTCTCAAATCTATCATGTTTAGACAGAAGAGCTACTTAAGTTCCCAGACTAAGTAGAGAAAGGCAATTGACTAGAGCAGTCATGGAGTGATTCCCCAAGCTGACATATCTCCATTTCATTATTCTGAATGGAATCAGAATCCCTGGTTAATGTTTGTCTATCATGTAGATTCATTCAAATCTTTATTAGGTCTCAGGAGGAAAATTGAGTTCCCTTAAGATAGCAAGCTTATTTATGTCAGTAGAGAAATGAACTGTCTCACCTTCACCTTCCAAAGCAACATGCCAATAGTTGTGGCTAGATGTGGCTGAAAGAACCCATACGAAACCACACTTCATTCCCCTGCACCCTCATATTCAGATACGTGTTCAAATGGGACTGTGCCAAGTAGTCAAATAAGTCTGAAGACTTCATCTTTCCCACCTTGATTATCACTTTTAAAAGTACCATTTAATTTACCACAGTTGTTTCATCAATAGGCTTTCGTAGCCTCAGGTATATCTTTTCACAATTTTTGCTATCTTTGATTGTTGTCGAGTAAATTCTGAAGCAAGGAGTCCCCAGTAGCCCAAATGGCTATGCACTCAACGACTAGTTAAAAGAAAGTTGGCGTGAACCCATCCAGAGATGCCTTGGAAAGTACACTTGGCAATCTTCTTCCAAAGAGTCACACCTTTGAAAATTCTATGAAATAATACTTCTGTGCATAACCTTGGTCTCTGTGCTCTTTCCAGTATCTTCTTTCATCACTAGTGAAAATAGACCATGCTACATGTGCTATTTCTCCCATCCAAGTACTAACCAGGCCCGATCCTGCTTAGCTTCTGAGATCAGACGAGATCAGGCGCGTTCAGGGCGGTATAGCTGTAGACTCCCTGTGCTATTTCTATTGCAAATATAGCTATAGCTATTTCTCAGACACCTTTCTCGTCTAACAAGATGTCTCTCCCCTTCATGGCTAGTTCACCTTATTTTTCATGACTCAATTATTGTAACACCTGTCCTACAAAATCTGATTTAACAACTCTTAGCAATCTTTCTCTCACAATACCCTTCTAACATTTACTTTCTACATTTTCTGGAATTGTCTCAATTCAAGATCACATTCTCCTTCCTAAATAGTTCACTTCTTTACCTGAGCTTCCCACTCAACCCACAACCATTGAGTCATAGTGACTCTCTTATTAGGACTTTGAGGCTGTAAAAATACTCAGGAGCAGAAAGCCTGATTTTTCTCCTGAGGAATTCCTGGTGGGTTTGAACTACCAAACTTGCAGTTAGCCATTCAACACTGGCCCAATAGCATCATCTAAAAACAGTGCATATCCAGTGCCACCTTTCACTAGAACACATGGTTCCGAATTGCGTACCAGAATCACAAGTACAAACCATCTCTAAGCCTTCTTACTGCATCATTGCCAACTGTTACAATAACTATAATTTCTACCTGTTTCTTATGTTCCACCTACTGTTTTGAATGTTTTGCATGTATTTGGTCATTTTCATAATATTGACAACTCTGTAAGACAAGAATGCTTGTTTTCCTCATTTTACATTTAAAACCGAATGAAAAATGGGATGCTGGAGTGATTCCCTACAGTCAGAGAGATAGGAAGAAACTATATTTTTCACTTAAGACATGACTGGAAACCCTCATGATTTGGATCATAAAAATGCACTGGTGTTTGTCAAGTACTCTGTCATATTTAGACAGATGAACTACTTAGGTTTCCAGATTTAAAGCTGGTCCCAAATCCACTTACATCTTATGCTCGCTGCTGTGATGTGGCTAGTATTTCTTCCTCCTACACCAGCCCAAAGTTTATCTGGTTAGAATTGTTACATTCTGTGAAGACAGAGGCTACATTTCTTTCCTTCACTGCCATATTCTGCTTGGTGAAACATTCAATAAATATTTTCTGAATAAATGAGTTGTTGATAGTGAGAATTCCACTAACATTAGGAGGCATTGCAGATTTGGGATTACCAAGTAAGAAACTGAAGCTCCCCCAACCCACAACCTGTACATGACTCACTGGAAGAAAGGAAGCTGGAAGAACCTCCACCAACTGGAAGCAAAATAAAAATAAAAACAGAAAAAAACATCAAGATGAGAAGTGAATATATTTTCAAGCTGTAATGAATGGCACAAAACCCAAGTAACTTTAAAATAAATACAACTGTCTTGAAGTACATAAATGGATTGTATAGTAGGTGCAAAGCAAGTGTTAGATTTCTAGACAAAGGAGCAGTTTTAAGTTCTGATGATGAATAATTCAACATGATCAGATGCCAGCAAGGAGGCAGACCTTCAGTTAAAGAAAGTGCTGTCATATGAGTGACTTCTTCATAAAGAACACTGTTGCTCTGAGGTCTATTGAGCAGCTCTTAAATTAATAAATGATAAGCAAGAAAAGGAATTTCATTCATTTTCTAGAACACAATGGAGTCTGAGTTATTGTGGTCTTTTATTATGCAAAATATAAAACATAGGATAAATAACATAACTATCCTCCAAAAATTGCTTTAGCCAAGATTCTTGGACACTTGTACAAGTGGGACTTATTCTTCTTAGCCTTATATCATAGGAATATTGATGAATAAGGCCTGGCACTGATGCTATAAATTACACACATAAGAACTCCGTGTCTTTCATTCAAGAATCTTTATATCTGGTATCTTCCAGAGTTAACTTTTTACCTAAATTAACATGTATCCTCTACCTGTGTTTGCTTTGCAACCTGTTAACTGTTTTTAAGGTAATTAAGCTTTGTGTTTAGTTAATGCCACTAATATATATGAAGCAAATATGTGAACATAGTTCATATATTTCCCATCAAACTGGTGTGAATAAAAGATGTTAGGAGCATGAGGAATCCTGGATTAAAAAAGATGTAGGTGAAATAATGCTGAAGATCTAAGAATTAGGATAATGATCTGAAGTAACACCTGGAATCATCTGGGACAGATGGGAAAACCATTGATCTGGTACTACTTGGGCTTAGAATATCTAGGTTTGATGCAGAGTTAGAAGTAAAAGCTAAATTCAGGATTCAAAGCAAATGTCAGAGCAGGTGCTGAGAACCCATATATGCAAAGTTTCAGTGCTCCGGTCCCTCCAAGCACTGGACTCTGGGCCCATCACAATACACACCCAGAAGTGGAGGAGTTCCTAGTGTACTTCTTATTCTAGTTCTCTTGGTCTTGAGAGCCTAAATTCAACTCAACTTGCATTCAACAAAGTGTTGCTATGGGTATTTATGTAGATGCTGTAAAATGGTGTTACCTAAAACATTCTCTCCATTTAGCATTGTCACCCTAAGAAAACTACCTCCTGCCTCTCAACTTGTTCTACAATGGTGGCATGGGTGCTTGGTTGACACTGACAGCTACGTCACTGCTTCAGTCTGGGTAGACTAGAGAAATAAATCCACAGACACACATATTTATAGAAGCGAGAGGTTTATACAAGAGCAATTGAGCATTGAGAAAAAACATCCCAACCCAATCCAGTCCAAGGTCATAAATCTGAGATTAGCCCCTATGTCCAATTGCAATCTATAAAGTCCTCTTCAGACTCATGAAGCACATGCAATGACACCAGAACAATCACAGTCCAGTGGGTGCAGAGTCTTGTGTATTCAGTGGCAGAAGCATCTCAACTCTGACAGAGTTCTCCTCGTGGCTCCTCCAGTTTCTAGGGCTCAGGGTCTATCAACATGCTGCCATGTATCTTGTCAGTAGAGCATCTCCAAGAGACTGAGGAGTGAGTCTCTCACCTCCAAGGGGGAAATACAGCTGGATTTCCCAGAATTGTCAGAGAAAGCCATGCCCACACAGAGGTCTCATTGGCTAGCTCCAGACTGACGGGCTAGACTCTGACCCTATATTCTTAATCCTCAAATTAACACCAGATTAGGTGACTGCCACAATCACCAAGGTCAACTACAGAGAACAGGTTTAAGTGCAGTTTCCAATGGAAGCTAGCCCAGGAAGAAATGTCTGGCAATGTACTTTCTGAAATTAGCCAGTCAAAATCTATGGATCATAAAAAAGCATTCTTCATTTACTCATTTACTTTGGACACATAATCAGGAGGGATAAATCGATGAAAGAGGACATGGTGCATCAACTATAGGGTTGATGAAGTAGGGGGTCATGGTTGATGAAGTAGAGGTCCAGGAAGGGTGAAGGAGGACCTTAGAGTGACAAATTGGCACAGCAATGGGCTTTAACATAGTAGTGATGGTGATGGCCATGGTGATTGTGAGGAAGCTGGGGAATGTTCCTTGTGTTATTCATAGATCATCAAAAGTTGGAGCAGACTCAGCAGCTTTTATTTATCATGATTCTTGTCTGCATCCATCCACCACCCAAAGATGAAACTAAGAATCCAAAAACAGAGATTTCAATGGAGTCAAATGATGAGGGACAATTAATATTTTAAAAATTAGTTCTCCATATATGTTATGTTGTTGCTGTTAGGTGCCAACGAATTGGGTCTGAATGTATCCACCTTATTTACAACTGAAGACTAGAAACCACCTGGTCTAGCACCATTCTAACAATTGCAGTTGTGCTTGAGTCCATTGTTGCAGCTACTGTGCCATTGTGTCAATCCATCTCCTGAGGATCTTCCTATTCTCCATCTCCCCTCCACTTCACCAAGCCTGGTGTCCTTATTCAGAGACTTATACTTGCTTTTTCTTTGGTTTGGTTTGGTTTGGGGGGGGCATCACTGCCCTCTGGTGGTAGGAACTATCCAGCCATGCTCCTGAGAGCTGCCGCTGGATTTGAACCACCAAGCCTGCAGGCCACAGTCCCGCACTCAACCACTTATGCCACTGGGGCTCAGCCCCAAGACTTATACTTTCTAATAGCAAAACCTCACCACCCTTATTTCTAAGGAGCATTATTGTAGTTGTTTCTCTTCCAAGACAGGTCTGTTTGTTCTCTTGAAAGTCTATGGTATTTTTTTTATTTTAGTCTATGGTATTTTTAGTACCTGCCAACACCATATTTTCCCCTCAACTTTCCTTTGGTGTTCTTTATTAGATATCCAATTTTCACATGCGTATCAAACTTTTGGGAAATCCATGGGTTGCTTCAAGCACTTTCAGAATAATATCCTTGCTTTTTAATACTTTAAAGAGATGGTCTAGCTGGATTTGTAAGGTAGAATTGGGATCATGATAGTAGCAGGCAAGGGGGGAAGAAGCATTAAGGAACTCTCTAAATATATTTACATGTGTACATGACTGTATTTAGACCTCTATAAAGGTTCTTTACTTCCTGGCTTGTTTCTCTATTTCTTTTTACTTTTCTCTTGTCCCGCCAACATTTTTGGCTTCCATTTGGATTTAGTAATTCCTCATTGCTACATTGTCACTTGATTAAACCCCAGTAGGCATTCTGCACCCTTTTCTCCATTTATTTTAGTTCACCTGTTGTTCCTTTGTCCATGGGTTGGTTCTATCACACACACACACACACACACACCCTTCTTTTCTCCCACCTCCTCTTCTTCCATGTCTCCCCTGGAACCATTGGTCCCGTTCTTTTCCTCTCCAATTGTTTATCCCACCTATCTTATCTTGATAGACTTTCAAAAACATTAATAAGCTCAAATACTAGGCAAAGCCAAATAAAACAACAAAAGCAGTCAAGACCAACAAAACAAAATAACAACAACAAAAAGAAAGCCACTGATAAAAATGGAAAAGCCTACAAATAGTCCATGGTCTCTTGGCCTTTCAAGTGTTTTCCAGTTGAATCTGATGGGATGCCAAATTCTGTCTCCAAAGTCTATTTTTGTATTCTGCAGGGATTTCATCACTTTGTTCCTGTTGCTGCTCTGTTCAATGCCCTTGGTGCTTTGCCCCAGTGAGATGGAGTTAGTTTCTTGCACAATTCTTGCACTATGTCCCTAGTGTTGTCCCCTGCCTATAGAGCTATGGTTTAGTGAGAGACGTTGTATCTCCTGATGGGGCTGGCCCTATGGTCCTCTCTGTGCATTGTCTGTTCTGGACAGGAATACCATCCTCTGGGCTTGTTGGGTCAGGATGTGTTCCCCTCCCTCTCCATCCCTCTTTGTTTCTCAGTGTGTTCTAATCAGACCAGATGTGTCCTCTCTCCAAGCTGTAACCCCAGTGCTGTTCTCTGAAGTGCATTCTCTGGGTAGGGGGGGGGGCAGAGCCTGGGGGATCCACATCGTTGAGATTGGGGCCAACCCTGCAGACCTCTCTATTAGTTCCCTGGTACATGTCAGTATGTTTTATTCACATCTCGGTGCATCAGTTTGTAGCCTGGTTTCTCTCTCCCTCTCCTGTGGAGATACAAACAATAATCTCCCTTTGAATGCATTAGTACCCCCCTCCTCTACTATCCATGTCTTTTTTTCCTCTTTCTTTCCCCTTCTATTTAGCTGGCTGCAATATGTATCCCTGGATTGGGTTTGACTCCTGCCATAGTAACTGAGTCTCACCCCAGGAATATATGAGCTTTTCTCCTATGCCCCATTTTGTTAAGCTTACCTCAAGAGACTCATGCTATACTTATCCTTTTGTACTGGCTTATTTCATGTAGCATGAATTCCTCCAGTTCTTCCCATCAGGCACTGTGCTTCATGCATTCATCACTGTTTTATAGGGATATGTAGTACTCCATTATATGTATATACCACAGTTTTTTGATACATTCATCAGGTGATGGAAATTTGGGTTGCTTTCAATTTCTAACAATTGTGAACTATACTGCGATGAACATTGGAGCACAGATTTCTGGCTACAGCTTGTTTTTTGCCTCCATGTGTTTTAGGTATCACCAAATTGATTTCCATAATGGCTATATATGCCTACAGGTATGCCAGCAGTAAATGAGCATTCCTATCTCCCCAAAACCCATCCAACACTTGTTGCTTTCTGATTTCTTTTTAATTGAACTATCTTTGAGGGTGTTAGGTGGTTTCTCATAGCTATTTTAATTTACATTTCTCTTCAGCCCAATGATTGGTAACTTTTTCTCATAGGATTATTGGCCACTTGGAGTTCTGCCTCTGTAAAACTTCCATTCAGGTCCTTTGCTGACCTCATTAGTAAGCACTTTTTTTTCTTATTGTAAGCTTGCAAAATATTGTATATCTTAGTAGTGAGATTTTTGTCTGATGTGTCATTGCTAAAGATGTCCCCAGTCAATGGACTCTCTTATTATTCTTTTGGTGAATTATTTTAATGTACATTTTTTCTATCTTCGGTATTTCACTTATCAATTTTGACTCCTTTACATTTGTACCCTTCCCTATTCCTGATAGCCTATATAGTTCCTGTGCTAAGACTCTCAGGTTTGCCCCAATTTCCTCATTAATGACCTTAATAGTTTGGGGGTTTGTCTCAAGGTCTGTGATCCACCTTGAATTTATTCCAGCGCATGGAGTGAGGTAAGCATCTTGTTTTATTTTATTTTGCAGGAATATACACCCATTTTTTCCACTTATTGAAGAGAGCATCCACTTCCCATTTGATACTTAACAAAAATCAGCTGTCTGTATGCTGATGCTTTTATTTCTGGATTTTCAGCTCTTTTACATTAGTCTGAATATTTGTTACTACACAAATACTGCAAAGTTTTGACCACTGTGGTTGTATAATGCATCATCATCATCATCATCTATCTTGGCTGCTGCTTCCAATAGCATTCACAATATATCAAAGCAACACAAAATCCTGGATAGCATCAGTCTTTTCTCTGTGTATCATGATGTTATTTATTGGGCCAGTTATGAGGAATTTGGTTTTCTTGACCCGGCTTATAATCTAGGACTGAGGGCTTCGATCTGGATCTTCCTTGGCAAATGTTTCAAGTCCTCTTCCCTTTCAGCCAGCGAGGCTGGGTCATCTGCATTTCACAAGTTGTTAAAAGTCATTAGCCTATCCTGACATCAGTCTTCATAGAAGCCAGCTTCTCTGATTATTTGTTTCACATGTAGCTTGAATAAGTATGGTGAGAGGATACAACCCTGACAAAAAGTCTTTCCTGTTATACAGTCATTCAATATTACCTTTTTCTGTTTGCACAACTGCCACTTGATCCATGTGCATGTTCCCCATGAACACAATCAAATGTTTTGGAATCCCTATTTTTCCTTTTTTCCCCAATAAAATAGTGTATTTTTTAAAGAATTATAAACATTCATTTTCAAATATCTACTTTTTACCCCATTTAAGTTTCTATGCATACTTTAGTTAGACAGAGAGTAAGATTTATAAGGTACTTAATAAAAGTAGTTTAAGATCAAAGACCACTTCTGTAGCATTGATTTTGGAATCCAAGCAAAATAAAACCTTTGAGAATTTCAATCTTTTCTCTGTTTACCAATATGGTACCTCCTTGTTCAGCTGTGAAGATTTCATTTTCGTTAGACTGAGGGGTAATACATAGTGAAGACTGTAATCCTATTTTTCTTAAAGCTATCCATAGTTTGGTATAATCCACAACGTTGAATGCCTTTGCATGTCTCTGAAATCCAAGTAAACATCTTCCTGATAATTTCTGCTTTGAGAAAAGATGCATTTGATGTCCTAAATGATATTGCTTGTACTGTGACTTCTTTTATAACCAGGGTGAATGTCTGGCAACTCCCTTTCAATATACTGCTACAAACTTTGTTAGATCAACAAACAAAAATTACTTGTATGTGATATTGCTCTGCAATGTACTTGTATGTACAATTTGCTCTGCAATTTGAAATGGGTACAAATGTTGTTGACTTCCAGTCACTTGACAAAGTGTCTGTCTTCTAAATATCTTGGAATTGATAAATGAATGCTTCAGTTTCATCAGCTTGTAAAAACAATTCAATTGCTATTCCATCAATTCCTGGAGTCTTCTTCTGGGGTAATGCTTTCAATGCAGCTTGGATTTCTTCCTTCAGTACCATTAGTACTTCAACCTAGGCTTCTTCTTGACATTGTCCAATGTCAACTAGTTCTTCAGTATAGTGACTCTGTATTCTTCCCATCTATTGATGCTTCCTGCGTCATAAATTATTTTTCTTGTAGTATATTGTAAGATAGCAACTTCAGATTTGAAGTTTTTTTTCTTGAGTTCTTTCCCTATAAGACATGCTGAGCTTGCTCTTCCTTGTTGCTTTTCTAATACTAGGTCTTTCCATGCTTGTGTCGCCATTTCTTCTACTTTCTTTACCTGCTCTACTTTTAGAAGGAACTTTCAGAGACTTTTATGACATCCACTTTGATCTCTTCTTTCCTGATCTTTGCTTTCTTCATATATGATGTCTTTGTTTCCTCCCACAGCTCATCAAGTGTTCTGTCATTAGTGTATAATTCATAAAACCATTTCTTAAGATTTTCTTGAAGTTTGGGTTGATTTGATGCAAGGTTATATTTTGACTATCATAGAATTGATTTAATTTTCATCAGCTTCATCCTAAACTTGCATGTAAGCAACTGATGTTGTCTTCTACAGTCAGGCCTGGTTTTAGCTGCTGATATTGACTCTTTTACCCATGTTCTGTAGCTCTCAACAGATAACTGGTTAAGCACGTAGAAGAGTTTTATGATCCCATGGGCTAGTTTTGCTATTCTGTTAAGTATAAGGTGAGCCATCTGAGAAGTTGGAACAAAAATCTGATGATCCTCAAGAAAAAAAATCCCTAAGCTCAGCATGAGCAATATCCCAGTGTAGACAAGTGGCAGCAATAGCAGAAGTATATACCAATACCTCCTAAACTGCTCAATGAGTAAAATTGAGTGCCTTCATCTTGGAGACTGGCTTGCTGTGGATGGAGCCATTTGAGCACTTATCCGTACTAAAGGAGATTTTTGTATTATTTCCTTATACATGGAAGAGACAAAGAGAGATCACATAGTGGAGACATTGTAGACACCAAAGAAAGGCAACTGTGGACACAGCTAAGGATTGCTGTAGACAAAAGAACTATATAACATTCCTGATTCCTCCTTTTTATAACCTGTTAGTTTACCTAATAAACTTGATTATGAGTATCATATTGTGTTGTCTATAAGTTCTGTATGGTGATCACAATATTCTATCAAATCCAGAAAAGAAGTAGACCACTGTGTTGGGACAGTCAGTATCAGAAAGGTACAGAAGATTGGAAAATGGAGAAATGCATGGTGTTAGTGTCATAGAAATTGACCTTTAGCTGATGTGAAGTTGGATTTTCTTTCTCCTGGTGTGATCAGGAGAAATCAAATATGGGACCCAGGTCTTGCCTCATTCATAAGCCCTCTTAGTATAAAAATACTTGACTAATGGTCCTTATTCATCAAGCAGACATTCCTTAACTGATTCCTGTCTGAGTTTGATCCCTCTCCTCTCTGATCACATAGAGCACTGTATTTATCTCTTCTTTGGACTTTGAATCATTTGCTTTGAATCATTATATATTTGTCTTGTCCACCTCTCCAAACAATAAACCCTGTTGTATGTATTATCTAATTTATCATCACTACTTGTCTTAGCCTGGGTAGACTAGAGAAAAAATTCATAAGTACGCATATGGATATAAGGGAAAGGTTTATATACAAGCGGAATGGAACATTAAGAAAACATCCCAACCCAGTCCAGACCAAAGTCATAAGTCCAATATTAGCCCATCTGTCCGATACCAGTCTATAAAGTTTTCTTCTGACTTACAAAGCACATGAGATGACACAGGACAATCACAGGCAAGTGGGTGCAGAGTCTTGTGTGTCCGGTGGCAACAGAAGCAGCTCAGTGCTTGCAAGTTTCTCCCTGTGGTCTTCTGAGTGTCACAGCATAGGCAGGAGTCTCCACATGTCTTGTCTGACCCCAGAGATTTGGCTCCATCAGGGCAAGCCCATGTGGCCTTTTCTCTGGCTCCTCCATTCTCCAGAAATCAGTATCGATCAGCATGCCGTCATCTCGTCTTGTCAGTAGTTTGTCATCTTGGAGACTGAGTCAAGTCTATCTTCCCCAATTGGGAAACACTGCAAAACTTTCCAGAATACTCAAGAGAAAGCCATGCCCACACAGAGGCCTCATTGGCTACTCATTGGCTATCTCCAGATTGACAGATTAGACTCCACCCCTAGACTCCCAATCATGAAATTGACACACGAATATATGACTGCCACACAACTCTTCTATAAAAGAGGTATTATTAATATCCCAATTTCATAGAAGACTTAGAAATACAGAGAACTTTAAGAACCCAAGGCCACACAGATAATATATTCAGGAGCTGAGATCAGAAACCAGGAAAGTCTAGAAATAAAAATCCATTCATTGATCATTATTTTTTCCACTCAGGCAATAAGCAACATAACATAAGTCAAGGATTCTGTTAATTTAATGGATGTTTCTTATATGTATATGGCACAAATGGATATTTTGTCTTTTCATTTATATAAGTAAATGTGATTATTAATTTTAAAAAATAGTGTAGCTCCTGGGCTTAGGTCTAAATCAACAAAATTTTTATTAAACTCTCAAAAAAGGCTGAAATAGCAAGTAATAGAAGAAATAGCTAATGGTGAAGTTGGTTAAGTCATCAACAATGGCTACATTTCAAAGACAATGCTTCTATGATAGCAGTGAGAAATGCAGAAAATTAGATATATGTATACGTATACACACAGTATGATGCTTAAACACACACATGATAAACTAAAATTAAGGTGCTAACATATTAGACTATCTTTGTGAAAGAATTTCTGATTTGTTAATTGTATTATTTTAAATGTTATGCAATAAAATTAGTATTTATTTGATTATGCACCCATTTTCTCTTTACAGATCATGTCAGAAAGGTGAGCATCACATGTGGTAAAGAGAGAGAATGGCTATCAAAAGATAGAGCATCTGGGGTCTTTAAAGTGTGAAGATTAAACAAGCAGCCATACAGCTGAGAAGTAACCAAGCCCACATGGTAAAACCACAACACCCTGTGTGAGTATGAGGTGTTGATAGGACCTGGTACCAGACATCAAAGATCCAGAACAAAAAAAATCGCATCGATGTGAGTGAGGGTGAGGGCAAAGTGGAGACTCAAAACCCATCTGTAGACAACTGGACATCCCCTCACAGAGGGGTCACAAGGAGAAGAAGAAGCAATCAGGATTCAGTATAACACTGAAAACATAGACCTTCCCTCTAGTTCATTAATGCTTCCATCTACCCCCACCCCACATTATCATAACTCCAATTCTACCTTACAAATCCAACTAGACCACAGCATGTACACTTGTACAGGTAAGAGTCAGAAATACAGGGAATCCAAAACACATAAATTCCTCAGTGCCAATAATATGAGTAGTGCTACCAGGAGGGGAAGGGAAGCTGGGAAGAGAAAGGAGAACCAATCACAATGATCAATATATAACCCTCTGCCAGGGGGACTAAATATAGAAAAGTGGGTGAAGGGAGGCAATTGTTAGTGTAAGACATGAAAAGTTATATACAATTTATAAATTATCAAGAGTTCATGAGGAAGGGAGGGAAAGGGGGTAAAAATGAGCTGATTCTCAGGGCTCAAATAGAAAGAAAATATTTTGTAAACAATGATGGCAGCAGACATCAAATGTGCTTGACTCAATGTATGAATTGTGATAAGTACTGTAAAAAAAACCAATAAAATGATTTCTAAAAAATTAAAAGCACAGAAGTCAGTTCTGAAGGTTATAGCAATTATTTCAGTAGAATCTCCTAAGGGTAATTTTCATAGATTTTCTTGAAGGAAACAAGATTATCATAGGGACTTCTTATGAAGAAGTTTAAAGAAAATTGAAAACTACATTAGAGATGGAAAAAGCAAAGGAAGATCATGCTGAGAAAAATTTCCCCCATCAGGACAGTGTATGCACTTCAAGGGTAGCAGGGACTTTTCTACAAGAATTTCACTGGGAAACTTTCTTGCATCCACCCTACAACCTTCTGAATTTCTTTTCCTTTGTAAATTCAAAGAACATTGAAAAGGAACATAATCTGATCCCTGGGATACAAAACTGTCATTCTTGGGGTGGTGTAAATCAGACAGTGCAGAATCCCTTGGGAAAGGTTTCAAGAGATGAAAACATCACCAGCACAAGTGTATAACCCAAGAGGAAAGATATATCAAGAAACAATAGCTTCCCATTTCAGTGTTTTTGTTTAAGGTTTCTCTGAATCTGTAGCAAAAAAATTGTACTTGTATGGCAAGAAAAATTAATTCTTATTTTAACTTACATATGCAATTTTTGTGTGTAAATTGGGTCATGGACAAGTTGAATCAAGTTTAATGGCAAGGCAAATGACTATGAGTTGTAAGTAGAAGCCATTTATCTTACCTGGAGTGGAAATGAAATAATGATTCTGGAGCATATCTAATCTCATTTATGGATTCATGTTGGCAGCAAAGTAAGAACGTACAGTGCCACCATCTCCTTTCTTGTCAATATTTCCTGTGCAAACATAGTGTTTGATCAAGTGATATGATCTTTTCTAGGAGACACAAATTAGGTGGTGAATGATGAAAGACAGGCACATGTCAGCTGCAGCAGGAATTTCAGTGGAGAAACTTTGAGCCAGAACAGGAAGAATTGGAGATGCTTATGGTCTCAATAGTGGTTTTCAACAGTTCCAATGAATAATGATGAGCACTCCTGTGACGTTTCAGGGAGGAAATAGGTAATTAACTTTTTTTTCCTGAAAGAAAATATGCATAATATATGCTATGGGTGGGTAGTTTCTGAACTTCCCATCATAAAATTCAGCTATTAGAAATTCATAACTCAGCTACTTGACTGTGGACTTGACTGGAACTTGGAAGGGAGACATCCTGTCTTGCTCTAGAAGCACTTTTACTTTAAGAAATAGTAATAAGTAAATTCTATTTATGGTTTTAAAATCCATTTTTAATTCCACATTCCTTCCCAGAAAATAAGTCTTGAGTGAGCAAACTACCACAAAGAGCAAATTATCAAAACAGGTCAAGCAATATTAGCTGATTGAATAAATAATCAACAAGATCTAAATGTAAGGTTATCCAAATTGCAACTCATAAAGTAATGACATCATAGTCTATTCCTAATACCCACCCATGTGAAGCTTGCACAGCTTGCATCAGAATCCTCCAGAGGAAACCTCTCGGCAACTCACAGGGAAGAAAGTCAGTTTGAGCAAGCGGGGTTACATTTTTAAGAAAGCTGGGAAACTTCTGAAATAAAGTTGGTGTGGGTCAAGGAAACCAAAGCTTTATTATGGAATTGCCATACCCAAGGACACAGGTCTGTTGAGCACTTGTTACCCATTCACAAACTACTTAAAGCAGGCTACTTTAACCTTGTGAGAAAACAGTGAGGGTTCAGTGGTAAAATTTGCACCCGTCATGTGTAAAAGATTAAAACTGCTCATGTTTTATGGTTCATGGTTTCACCACGTTTGACTGCAGCTAACAGAAAGAACAACAATCCCGACTGTCAAGGTGGTGCAGGTATGTGTATAGTGATAAGACTTCTGGACATGGAGTCAGGAAATCTGGGGTTTATATTCACCTAACCTCTCTCTCCACCTCTGTTTAATTAACCATCTACAAAAGAGAATACCAAACTCATGAGGTTGTTGTGAGAATAGAACATAACTGATAAGTTAAGTTATCTTAAATACTTGGAGTAAGCATATGAAAAAGATAAGGAAAATAGCCAGTACTTTTAAATTACATTAGAAACAAAAAATAAAATGTACTATGACAAAATATAGAATAAAACTGCAGTGGACTCCTCGGGATATTAAAATGATGAAGGGATGTTTGTACACTGTTCATTTTACTTTTAATTATTTCTCAGGAAGGGCAGTGATTGCAGAACTACCAGATGAAATGATCTTCATGTTGGAATTATATATTCTGCCCTGCCCTTCTGGTTACAAAATATTGACTACTACCATTTTGAAATTTCCCCAGTGGTCAATGTTTGGCATTAAATCAGACACCACAACAAATTTTAAAAGAGTGTGAGAAAAGGAAAGCAGACCATTAGAATTTAAGGATTTTGGCAATCTGAACTTTGAGGTGAATTGAGAGAGGATGATTTAACATAAATGAGAAAGAGAAGCCTGGGGCTTTTGGCAAGAGCTACAAAAATGGCCACTCCTCAATGCTCCCATCTCTGAGCCCCTACCAGTTCCATTAGGAAGGGGCACATGCTGGCTTGCTTGGAATGGGGAATTCATCTTCAAAAGATTCCATCCATTTGCAAATATCACCAATAACTTTCTGATCCCAAAAGAGAGAACATTTTAGAGACAGGGCCAATTAATACAAAGCCCTGTGCTATTCGAATCTCTTGGGTGGAGTGAATAAGGAGATGTTAGATTATTAATGGTCTTTCAGAACTTTTCCTTTCTTGACTCAGAATGCAAAAGAAACCTCGCCTCATTCACAGGCCTCCTTGGCTCATTTGTGTAGACGTCCTCCCCGCCCCGCCCTGCAGGCTAATCATGTTCTTTGCTAAGAACTAGGTGAGGGGGTATCTCAACTCAAGACTCAAAACTCAAGACATTTGCTGGAGGGCATTCTCGCTCTTTGGCTTCCCTCAGAATTAGACTTTAGGAAAAATCAACCCAGCCACAGCCTCCTCTTCCACTATTCTCCATTGTTGGTGTGCGATTGAAGAAAAGTTATCTCTGAGCAGATGGCAGTGCTGTCTGGCGACTGGGTTTCTTGTTCAGCAAACCGGGGAAGCCAGCCGTATTTGTGTATTCACACGATGCATGTCTTTGTACCTGGCATCGTTTGCGTTGTGTTGACTGTGCCGCCTGTGGATATGCCCCATTTCAGCGGAGCGTGTATGGGCATCGTGGTTCAGTTCAGTTTGCTTCCAAACCCACCACAGAAAAGTTCAACGGCCTTTTCACTGGAGGCAGGAAAATAGATTTTTAATGGAATTTTTGAAAGTAGTATAAGCTTTCTCGGAATGAATTTCAAGATGCAGTAGGGAGACAAAGAAAGCCAGGGATGAAATTCAAGACATGGGGAAGGGATTTTCAAAGACAGCGAGAGAGTATGTTCATCCTTAAAAAGCTGCTTTGTTTTTTCAGGATTCTGCCCAGGCTGTTTGTTTTTTTATTCTAAATATTCTCTGACTGAACAAAATCACCTTCACACTTTTAAAGTGACCCTCTACATAGTAGATCATCTTTGAGTGGCTCAGAGTTAATCTTTGACTGCAGAGAAGTTGGGGGACAAAAATCTAACCGCTGAAGATTCCATGGATGATAATTTTCTAATAGGCAAAGAGCCACCCTGGACCATAATCAATGCCAGCACAGCTGGTATGGCACTTACAGCCACTCTATGCCATAGCTGTATCTTTAGTCCAAACCTGCTTCCATAGCTCCAACTTCCTAGTTCCTGATGCTCACTTATTATTTCTGATAAGAATATATGCAAAATCTCATCAAATGTAATACATAAAAAATATCATCTTGCTCTCCATACCCTGTGTTTCTGTGTAGCTTATATTATGTCCATTGATCCATCTGTCCACATTAAAAACCTCAGATATTCTAGACATCTTTCTTACAGCCAATCAATGAGAATACCTTTGCAATTCCACTAAAACTCCTTTCTCATCAATTCTATTCTCATTGCTTTCATATAGGCTTTTATTGTTTCACACTGTTTAGTAAAAGAATCTTTTATGCAGTATCTGAGTACATACCCTATATGCTACTAACATTATTTTACTAGACCCTAGATTTTGCCACATGACTTTCTGCATAACATTTTCCCAAGACTCCTATCCCTAATACAAGGTCCCTAGGTGCAGATCATTCAGACAGATCTACAGACTAAAATGAAAGCTCACACATGAAAGGAGATCAACCTAGTCTTGTTTCCTTTTTCAATCTTATCCTATCTTCCTACCTTTATTGCTTAGGCCCAAATACCACACCCGAACATGTGATCTCCCTTTTGTCTCTAGAAATTCTGAGTTCTCAATCTTGCGTCCTCATTTGGATTCACTGAAAATCATAACTTTACTTCTAGGCAGAATTAATTATTTTCTCTTCCATATATACGTGGCAATTCACATGCTTCTCTTACAGCATTTTTTACATTGTCTTTTTATTTTTTATGTGTCTGTCATTCTGGTGAATTTTAATGTTTAAGGTCAGGATTTGTGCTATGCCTGCAAGAGTAGGAGCACGCCAAGAATGTGCTCTGAATTGAACTATGAAAATGTCTTTGTTGCTTGGGAGAGGCAAACCCCACCTGACTGTAACTTCCAAACTACATAGTCCCAAACAGTTGCTCCAGCACAGCAAGTACCTGAAAAAAGGAGTACTATGAGTCAAAACATCTTTAGGGAATTAAATTAGTTGACTACCTTAAAACTTTGGCCTATAAAACGTGCTCTTGTAACTTAGGTTGTATACAAGTAAGGTTTGAGGGTTTTCTTTTTTCACCTAAGATTTAAGCCTTGGTTGTCAGGAGAACACCGAATGACAACCAGGGCTAGTGTGTCTGACCGTGTAAGACCATGCCAAACAAGAACATGGTTGAGCACCAGCCAACCAGAGACAACAGCCTTAAAATATATACATAAACACATACGTACATACATACATACATAATAAACAACCCGGCTAAGTGTAGAGAAAGGGCCAACTGGCTCTTGAGGATAGGTATGGGGGGGGGAGGGGGGATTGTCCCTCTGTTTTACCCTTCAGATAGTGCAGATCTTCTGGCTTGACTGCTTTATAAACCTGGGGTGCTGCCTCCTCCTACCTGTTTGTGGGGTCTCTGCTTTGCCTCCATGGCATTGCTCCGTTCAAGAAGCTGGCTGTACCAGGACTAGCCTAAAATGGAGTCACTGTACTGGAGCACAGACACCCTTGACATCACATCCACCAAATGTCTACCTTAAATGACATTTGGCACTGCCGCAATAAAGGGGTGGGAAGGAAATCAGGCACACTAATTAGACGCCTACAGGAAAATCCAGGAGAGCGTATGGGGAGACTAGAACCACCAGGGGCTAGTGAAGTTAAATCTGGCCACAACCTAGGCATATGCTATCACACAGATGCGCTTATGCTCAGTCAGTAAGATCGGCCAATACCCTCAACCTTGCCTCTCCAGGCAGTGGGGATAGGAGGGGATAAATACCAGACTGAGGACAAGCCACTTCCTCAGGTTTAGACCCTCTCTTGCAGGTTGGAAAGTGAGATTTCCCCCGCTTGCTTGCTTCATAGGTGCCTGTGTGGCCTCCGGGATCGAAACTCTCATGATTTCTTGTGCTCTGGGTCCACACATTCTTTTGGCTCTATGAACTCTTTCAAAATACGCTGAAATGGCTATTTTCAGTCATAAACAATGCCACAGCCCCCACCACATAACCCTGCAGCCTTTCCCGAGATGCTATGTCCTTTTTGAGACTAAAACCTGAGACTTTTCTTTCCCTCATAAAAGTTACTTGGATTCCAAAAGTGCTTCTGCCACATGAATTCTTTCAGCATTGAGAAGCAAGCTCCGAGGTAAATCACCCTAGAAGCCTAACAGAGGGAATTCACTAATAAATATATTTTCTTCATTCTATTCGGTTTTTTTGTGTTGTTGTTGTTCTTCTGGCCAGTGATCTTCACTCTGTGAATGGTGACATTTTTGTTCTTCTCGTTTAAAATTACAAATAAATTATGTGTTTCAATTCTTTTTACTAAAGAAACTACTAGAAAGTATAATCAAATCTTAATTCTTCGTCCACTCTTCTTCTTTTACTACGAATCTATTTAATTCCCCTTTACTGAAGTTATTTCAATTAAACTTCCCTTAAGCTAAACTTCCAAAAGAAAACAACAAAGACAAGCTTATTTGCCACAAACTCCAACCCAAACCACACAGCTAGATTTCAAAAGTAAGCAAAATGCATGGAGACCCAACAGTTCACCAAGACCTGATGCAATATGACTGCTGTCAAGAACATTCCAACTGATGGAGACCGCTTAAGACAGTGTGAAACTTTGTAAGGTTTGAAAGCCTTTAAATCATAGGGGAGTAGGCTGCCACTTTTTTCTTCCATGGGATAGGATTTTACTAACCTGCTCCACTGCTCAATTCCTTTCTAAGCAGGTATTGATGGATCATCACTTTAACTCTGATTTTTATTTCTCTGAATATCTGAGGTCTTATGTTATTGATAAATATCACTGGTGTCACAATGGGTTAAGCACTGTACTAGCAGGTCAGCAGAGGAATCCTGAAGTTGCCTACTTCTATAGACTTACAACCTCAGAAATCCTATGCAGCAGTTCTACTGGACTTAATGACATTGGTCAGTAGGCATCCTCAGGGCTGTCACTGAGGCAGTAATGGGTACAAACTATTCAGCTTTCTGTCAATTACTCTTGCTTACTTTCTAGGTAATCTAAAAAACTGAAAATGTAGTGGCTCAGAACTGGTTGACTGGCAGCCAGAATGGGGAAGCCAGGCAACACAACAGCAAAAATAATATGAAAGTGAACTGGAGCCCAGATCATAAGGTAGGAAGGCCAGAAAATTGCAAAGTGCAAGATCATAGGTCAGAAGCCTTGAGGTCCAAAAATGTAGTAGTGGCAAATTGCATTATAAAGAACAGGAGAAATGGCATGACCAGTATTCTTAATCAAAGTATATGTAGAAGGGGGAAACTGTTGGCTGTACTTGGAGTTTATTTTGACTTATAAAAAAATTTACAGTGGTTATCTTGCTGAGAATCTGGTTAGCAAATCTATGAACTGCCGGATCCACCTTATAGTTCAAAATTTAAAGCTAAGAGAGATGAGTAACGTACATAAGGTCATACATTTATTAATTGTATCTTGAATTGTATCTTGTCTCTTGTCTGAATGTCACCCACAAGTCCTCTTTTATGGTTTACTGACTGAATGATTAGGACTTAAAAACAAACTGAAAACAATTCCTTGTAGTGAATTCTAACTGAAGGCACCCTCTATATATCAGAGTAGACCTGTGTGCTCCATGAGCTTCCCAAGGACTACTCTTGGGTCACAAACCTTTCTTTCAAAGCTTCTCTGGTTGGCCTCAAACTTCTAAACTTTTGATTATGGAACTAACCATTCACACCACCCGAGGATTCCAGACACAGCTCATTGAATATCTAACTGGATGTGGTCCATGAAAGCGATAAAATAATTAAAAATGGGCTCAAGTATTTTCAACAGGAGAACTGAGCTTAGCAGTACCTTTATAAGAAGAGGAGAAAGATATAGGAAGGTACAACTTTCCTGAGAGGATGAATTTAGTGCTGACCAGTGAGTCTGACCTGCCTGTAGGGGCATCGAGACAATTGCAAATGGAGCACCAAAATTCAGTGCCATTTTCTCATATGCCTGGAGGACTAAACTTGGATTCCAAAAGCAGGCATATGGATCTAATCTTCAATGGCAGATATAATACTTAAATCCCAAAGTGTAAGCACCATTTAAAATTCCCGAACCTACCCTTCACCCTCCCAATAATGCATTCCAGCTTCTTCTTTTAAGTAGTGAGTCAGTATATATTGTACATTATTACAGCATGTTTCCCCCATGGCCTTGGGCCCCTGAGCTAATCTTTGTAAAAAAGTCTCTAAGTTCTTTCTGTGGAATTATTTATAGGGAAAACCCTGACCAATAATTTGCATTTTCCCTAGGAAATTACGTGAATCAGGTAATGTATATTGTTAGTAGCTCAGTTCTTTTTAGAAAGTTTTGAGGTTAAGTAGTATTCGTTGATATTTTCCCCACTTCCTTTATTTCTTTGAAGATACTTATGGTTTTAAATGAGCAAATCATTCATTAGATGAAATAGGCAACACCACTACCTGATATGATGTGATTATCTGGATTATCATTTCTATTACATTCTTGGATTGAAAATAATGTGAATACATTTATCTACTGTAAAAATAGAGTAGAGAAATAGTGAATATCTCTGATAGGGTTGTTATTAAATGTAAATTAACAACAGTAATCAAATGTAAATTTACAACAGTAACTCAAAGCATACCTCAAAACCTTATTTTGATTATGGGGGAAGAAAAAAATAGTAGGAAATGATTTTTTTAAATCCATGTTTTAAAAAACTTTTCATTGAGTATCATGTAATTTCATGTCACTAATTCAACCAGCATTTAGGAAACACCCTACTTATTAAACACATGATCCTCTACTGAACCAAACAGAACATATGGAAGAGTAAGAACATTGTGCCTTTCTCCTGAGAAGTTTTTTTTTTTTGGACAATAGTTTTGGTAATATATGCTTACCAAACTCCAGTGCTTTCTACTCCTTTTCCCGAGGCAGACATTGCTAATCATTTATGGTTTTCTTTCCCACTTATTTGGATCTGGTGTCACCATCTCAATCTTTCCATCTAGGCAGTTACCACAACCCACTTTAATATGACACAGTGAGTAAACCCTATTTGTGATTCCGAGGGCTATCAAGATACATGCAAATTAACATGACAGGCTAATTTCATTAAATACTTTAAAAAAACCAATACCATTTTTTTTTCTGTAGGAAAGAAGATCAAGGTGCTAAATGGAAAGATGAAATTTGCAGAGGAACTTTATAGATCAAGTTCCATTAAGCTGGACTTTGAAGGGTGAATGCACCATTCATCCATTCATTTATTTGACAACAACTCAAAATTCCTGATATACCAACAATGATGGTGAGTGCTGAACTTGGTGCTGCAGCAATTATAGTTCTAGTTTCTTGGCTGAATCTCTCTGGATATTTTGAGAAAAATCACTAAAGCCCTACAAACCTAAATTTCCTGTTCAGGTCAATAAAAAGACAAACTTAGATAATATTAGCAGATTATGTGGTTTTTTTACATTATAGGATGCTGAGACAGTTTCCAGCCTTTAGAGATGACAATTACCACCTTAATCAAAGTCATTTTACAGTCTACAAAATATCCAATGTTTGCATTTAGAGTCCAGGAGTGAAAAGTAAATTAATGAAGTCAAGAGGGTGCTGAAAGCATATGCTCTAGCACAGAAAAGTGGGGCACATGGAATAATGGGTCATTCTTCAGATCAAAGTTTGTAAAATTGCATGTGTTATGTATGAAAGGCCAGCTGGTGGAAAAAGATGCCCCAGTACATAACGGTGTAACAAAACAATGATGGGGATGAGGATTCGGTACCACATTATCACTCAGGGAACCAGGTTACCCTTTTTTAAAAAAGAATCCCAGACATACTCTATGGTCTAGAGTATCTAGGATTTCAACTGTGCAATATTCCAACAAAGGGAATTGCTTTGACAAAGAGATACCTGCCCTTAACGTCCATATACTGTATGTGATACAAATGACTGTCACTTTATTCCACTGGTGGCAAAAAATGGAAATCTAATATAAGCAAATGCCATTGGAGAAATAAATAAGTTTAAGTTAATATATGCCATTTTTCCTATTACACTGTATTAATGGATAGACTACTGATCAGTTTTGACTATTCACTCAACATTTCCACTCTCTGGAAGTTGAGAATGGGAAGACACCATCTCCACAACTTTCTTAAGTTCTTGAGCATCAGTGCTTCATTTGTTCTTTAGAGAAATGCCTTCCCAATATGTTGTTTTTCTTTAGGGCTGAAGATCCAATTAATTCAGAGCATATTCTGGGGAGGCAAAACAATGCTTCCCCTACAGATGACAGTGTCATACTCTCTAGAACGACTTGAATAAGTTAATATTTTTGATATGGAAAAATTATCAGAATATCCAAGTAGTAACAATGTAGCCCCATAATTTCTTATAATTGAAAGAAAGAAGTAAGAATTGGACAAGGAAATGTGACTATGAAAGCAGTTATTAAAGTAATACAATATGAAAAATACTCCACTAATCATTGAAGTCTTTAAAGATGGAGGAAGACAAGTCAAGGAATGCAGGCATCCTATAGAAGCTCAAATGAAGCATATTTCAGACTTCTGAGCTTTGGAACTGTAAGATAATAAACTTATTGGGAATAAGCCACTTCTTTTATGGTAATTTTCACAAAACATATTAAAATTAATAGATAAAGAGTGAAAAATAAAAACAGCTCATATTTATTGAGAATAAAGTATGTTACAGGCATTGCTTCAAGCTTTAACTAGTTCCATTCTTAAAATAAACCCATGAAAAAGATATTATTTTGTTCCCATAATACAATGAGAAAACTGAGGCACAAAAAGGCTAAGCAACTTGCCCCAAATCATATACAAACAAGTGGTAAATCTGGGATACATTTATTTATATCTTAGCTCCTTGCTGAAATTATATAAAGATCAATTTGATATTTTAGATTGACCAAAATATACACAAAATAATTTTTCATTTTTTCCTCCAAGAGGTTGGGAAACAAACATAAAGACATGGTTTGGAATCTATTTCTACAAACCTTGGATATGGTATTTACTGTATGATTTGCTTTGGCCAATTGGACATTAGAAAGTAAGTTAGTGAAAAGCAAAATCAGTGAGACTTTTACTTGTATGTATATATAAATAGACTCCTGTAGAAAAATGTCTTACACTGTTGTAGAAGTAGGTAAGTCCACTTCAATTTGAGACCGTAGCTCAGATATAAGCCAGAGGCTTCTTGTGACTCATGTCCCTGCTGAAATGGATGAACAGGAGTAAGAATGGTGAAGCAGGAGAGCCATGGGCTGCTGTATGTACAAGTAAATGAATTCAAGGTTGACCAAGTGAATGAGGGTTCTTCAGTCTATCATTGCTCTTGGAATCGGTGGGCAATAGAACAGGAGATTGACAAACCAGACATAGGATGCAGATCCAGTAGAAGGTCATGAGTACCCAGCTCTACTATGGGTCTCTCTTTATGCAAAAGACCTCTCACGGAGGTGTCAACAAACTGAAATATGATTGAAAGGATGGATTCTGTCCCTATGTTCACCAGGAGTATCTAGTAAAATAAATTCTAGTCATCATAGCCAGTATGACAAAAGAAGTATGAAAAATATTTTCATACTGGAAACATGGTTCACTTGCCCTTATTGACCAAGCCAAATCCAAACATATGACTAAGGTTATTTATAATTAAAGAGTTCCCACCTACCCCTCATGTTATGCTGTTTCTAGCCATGTTATGCTGCCATCCAGTTAGAGACAACTGATGATGACCCTATATACAACAGAACAAAAGTGAAGCCCAAAATTGCTTGCAGTTTCTTGTCAGTGCACTTCTGCAAATGCTGTTGGATGATCTTCACCAGCATGCTATTTGCATGTCATATTATGTTAGTCTGGTTTTATTAGAGAAACAAATCCGGGGATATACCTGTATGTGTAGAGAGAGCATTATATCATAGAGCAATTGCATATTGAGAAAACATTGAAGCCCAGTTCAGATCAAATCCATAATTTGATATTAGCCCGTATGTCTGATTTTAGTCTATAAATTCCTCCTCAAACTCACACAATCATGCAAATGATACCAAATTCAGGAAGATCACAGGCTGGTGAGTGAAAAGTCTCGTGGATCCAGTGGCAGTGGAAGTATCTCAGTGCTAGAGTGGGTTTCCAAAAGGAAAGTGAATCAGAGATAGAGTGTGTCCCTTCTCCACACAGAATGAAAGGAAGTTCCCAGTATCCCAATGAGAAGGCTTTGCCCGCTAGAAAGCATCATCTGTCTGTGACCCAACTGACAGAATAAACTCCATTCCTTCCCTCTTAATATCCTCAATTCGACATGAGATTATTGATGTTGCTTATAGATGTAGACCCACAAAGTTCTAACTGGAATACAGATTCTGCATATCAAAGAACATGCTTGCCTTTTCAGAGCACTGGGCTTATAATTAAGTGGTATATAAATCAGACACCCAAAATTGGGGGGATAAAGGCATGAAATGGCTGGTCTACAAACTTTCATAGGTGGGGGAACATATCTATAGGATTATAGGATTATGGTGCATGTATTCACATAGCTACAATTACTAGGCATAGAATATTATTGCTTTATTCACTTAGAGAATATTATATTTATGTGCAGCTAGCACATTTTTAGTTCTTTGCATTTTAGTTTTATCCTTTTAGGTACAAATATTGCTTTAGTACTGTTTTGTTTAAAAAGTATGCATGGCTAAAGAGTTGTGTAAAGGTGTGAAGCTGAAAACTGGTGGTCTGTTTTGGTTATATAATCTCTATTGCTGTTTTTCCCCTACCATCATCAAACAACTGGATCCAGGTGATCATTTAGCATGCTTTTCGGGCTGCCCACAGACTCCCTTTAAAGTTCATTCGTAGAGAGGAGAGTTCCTTCATGACTCCAAATTTTCCCAGTTTCAGACACAAACCACTAGCTTCATTTCAAAAATACAAAGGATTTCTTTTGTCTTCTTCAGTCTTTCAACAGTTCCCTGGGGAAGTATCTTGTAATGCAAATGTCTTGAGCACTGGCTGGGGCTTCTCTTTTTAGTCTTCTTTGCAGGTTTGTCCAATACCCATTTAAAGATCCAATTTAATTTTGAAGGCAAGTCAGCTTACAACCTCTCTATTTTTCTTCCCAATAATCATTTCTATCACACATTTTTATCACACATTTTTATCAGCAACAATAGAAAAAAGTATAAATACAGTACAGTCTGATCCTAAACTCAAATATTAAAACAGCCCAAATTTAGTCTTATCTAAACTTATCTTAATCCTTATCTAACCTATTCCATTGATATAAAATATGAACTTACACCTCTACCTACATCCAGGGCCTTCTGTCAGCCTTTTTGATATGGTCTTAGAGAAGTTCAAGGAGAGATTTCACTCCCTAACCTCAAAATGTACATTAATCATGTTCATTTTCACCAATTCAGAGAGAAATAATCAAAGACAGCAACCAAGGAAAAGAATCAAAACTTTAATTTCTGAAGTCCTTTCCAGAGAAAAACAAACAGTAAACCATGTGGCCACATCTGACCTCTGACTAGCCTAAGAGGAAAATCTACCACGAGGCAGAGGTCAAATAAGCATCCTGATACTAATGATATTGCTTGATAATTCCCACATTCTATAAGGTCATCTTTTTTTTTTGGGGGGGGGTGGACATCACTGCCCTCAGGTGGTGGGAGTAAGAGGCCCAGCCTTTGCTCCATGGAGCTGGAATCGAACCTCCATCCCAGTGGTCCGCAGTCCCCCGCACAACCACTACGCCACCAGGGCTCAGTCAGCCATCTTTCTTTAGAATAGGTACAAATGTACATATTTTTCAGTCTGTTGGACAGGTAGCTGTCTTCCAAAGGCTTAGCCTAGAGGAGTGCTTCCAGTGTTTCATCAGCCCGTTGAAATATTTCAAGTGGTATTCCATCAACTACTAAACTTCTATTTTCCACTAATGAGAAGCTTGTATTTCTACCTTCAGTACCATTATTGATTATACAATCTCTCTTGAAATGTTGAATATTAGATAGTTGTTTTTGATATAGAGACCTTGTGTATCCTTCCAATTCCTTGTGATGTTTCATTGTTCAATATTTTGCCCATAGAATCTTTTAATATTGCAACCTGAGGCTTGATGGTTGTCTTCAAATATTTTGAGTTGCTAGAGGCTGAGTATGTGCTTCCTTTGTGTGTTAGTCTAGATAGACTAGAGATACAAATCCATAGAAACTCATATGTGATTAAGAAGGTTTTATATAAAGGGCAATGTGTACATTAAGAAAACATCTCAACACAGTCAAGGTCGAGCCCATATGTCAAATACCAATCTATAAAGTCCTCTTCAGATGCATGAAATATAGCAACTCAGTACAGGCAGGACTCTTTATGTGGCTTCTCTATCTTCAGAGTCTGGTTGCATGATGGTAGGTCCATGTGGCTTCTCCAGCTTCCCGGTGGTATTCCTATGTGTCTTGTCAATAGAGCATCTCCAAGGGAGTGAGCAGAGATAGAGAAATATCTCCCACCTCCAAGTAGGAAAATCTAGAGTTCCCAGAATTCTCAGGAGAAGACCATGCCCACACAGAGGTCTCAATGGCTGTAACTCAATTGACAGATTAGCTTCCAACCCTTCACTCTTAATCCTCTCATGTCCCAAATTGACACCAGAGTAGGTAGCTACCACATTCTGGTAGCTATTCACTCTATTCTGTTCACTCTAGGTTTGGGGTTCTCAACCTTCCTAATGCCGTTACCCTTTAATACAGTTTCTCATGTTGTGGTGAATACCCAACCTCAAAATTATCTTTGTTGCTACTTCATAACTCCAATTTTGATACTTTCATGAATTGCGAAACCCCTGTATAAAGATTGTTTGACTCTCAAAGAGGTCATGACCCACAGGTCGAGAACTGCTGTCCTATATCTTTGCATGTTTCCTTATAATGCTTTATTTTGTCTTATGTTGCCTTTCAAAACTTTCTGCTTAATTCTTTAACGTCATCATTTCTTCAATTTTCTTTAGCCATTCTATACTCTATAGCAAGTGTTGGTCTTTTGAGACATTCATATTTGCCTTGCCTTTCTTGCCTATCTTTTTAATTACCTTCTGTTTTCTTCATGTATGATATTCTCGGTGTCATCCTACAATTTGTTAAGTTTTCTCTCATTCGTGCAAAAATGGTTGGATCTCTTCTTCAGAGGTTCTTGAAAACTAGGTAAACATATGCAAGGTAGCATTTGAGCTCTTGTGGTCTTGTTTCCATTTCCTTTCACTTTGACCTGAACTTATACATGGGCAATTGTGAGTAAATAAAGGTCAGCTCCACAATCAGCCTCTGGTTTTCTTTTCTTCATATTGAGCATCTCCATTGCCTTTTCCCACCGATGAAGTCAATTTGCTATCTATGTATTCCATCTGATAAAGTTGACATATATAGTTGCTGAATAAACATATTTATGATGAAGAAATTGGTCTTGCAAAAGTTTGTCATGGGATTTTGAGCTCCCTTTCTATTTCCAAAGACATATTTCCCAACTACTATCGCTTTCTGTTTCCAACTTTTCATTCCATTTACCAATAATTATCAAATGCAACTTCATTGCCTATTGATCAATTTCAGACTGGTAAAGTTGAAGAATTCTTCAATTTATGCATCACTAACTATAGTGGTAGTGCATAAAATGTAATAATAATCCTATTGACTGGATTTCCCTAGATGTGGACAGATATTATCACAAATGGCATTTTATTTCAAGATGGATTTTGAGATATTCTTTTAGTTGACTAATGTAATACTATTTCTTTTGAAATTTTCTTTCCATGCATAGTAAACCATATTACCACCTGATCAAAAATGGCAAATACCTATTCATTCAAACTCTTTAATGCATAAGATATTGATCTTTATGAGTTGACTTCTAATTTTCCTGAATTCATAGTTCATGCATTCTAAGTTACAATTTTTCAACAATTTATTTCCATATGACTCTCAAATCATACATTTCAATAGCTCAATCACAACAAGAATAGTTGAACAGTCATCCCCACAATCAATTTTAGAAATTTTTCCTTATTCTTGTACTAATCATTATTAGCTCCCCATTTTCCCCTGATCTTCCCTGCCAAACCCTCAAGTAACTGTTAATCCAGTTACTATCTCTATAGATTTAACTAACCTGGAGTTTAAATACAGAAAAACATTAGAAAACAAACCAACAAAACAAACAAAGCAAAACAGATAAAAACCTGAATAGAAAACATTAAAAACTAGAGAAATTAAATGAACCAACAGGAAAATTAAATGATAGCATGCTAAATGTTAACCTAATTGCATCTGCAACAACCCACCAAATTGTGATTATTAATAGATATTCACAGCTGCTTCTTCTCATTTTGAGGTGTGTCCTGTCAGTAAATGAAGGTTCCTGAAAGCTTTTCTCAATCCACGTGTTTGCCACTCTAATTTGCATTTATTGAGTGCCTTAGTCATATTTTGAGTGCCTTCCAACCTTAGGGACTCATCTTCTGGCACTATATCTGACTGACAGTGTTCCACTGTTATTTGTGAGGTTTTGATATCTGACATTGTCTCACTGCTATTCATAATGTTTTCAGTGGCTAATTCCTCAGAAATGGACAGTACATTCTTTATTCGAGTCTGTTCTTATCTGGAAGCTCCACTGAAACTCATTCACCTTGAAACACCAGTGACACAGCGTCCAACATCACAGCAACCTACAAGCCAACAGATGAGACAAACTGACTGTGGTGGAGTAAAATTTCTTATTATGGCTCTTCTATGAAAGTTTCTTTCATTCCTATCACATGCATAAATAGGAGGGACTATACCAGTACTAACACTATAAGAGAGGACTGGTCAGGTTTTCGTTACCTCTTCTCTGGCTATAAGGATGAGCCATTTTTGAAGCAGCAGTAGAGAGAAATGTCCCCAAGACCTTGGAAGAGCATATTCAAGATTTATGTCTGGAGGAGGAAAGGTCACCAGGGGACTAGTACTTCAGAGATTGGCACAGAACAGTGCCAGTGCTATGTACTAACTTCTTCTTCTATGGACTGGAGGTAGTGAGCTTGGTATTTTGGTTTTCTACTTATTTGGACTGAAATTATGGAACTGTGGGTCAGAGTGATAGGTGGACTGGCTTCCAGCTTCATGGAGACAAAAATCACGGAGCCATCTGGCTGAGAGACTGAAAACTGGACAGAGACGTGGTTGTTGTCTGAGGAAATCAATTACTGAATTCTCAATACTTGCTGAACTTCTCAGTTTTCCTAGGAGAACTCCTTAATTCTGAATATTATCTGTGATTTCTGTGTGACCATTCCAATGAATAACCAAACCCAGCTTGGCTACAGAGTGGCAAGGGAATCAGAATACCATATATACTCATATATAAGCCATTTTTTTCAGCACATTTTGGATGCAGTTTTTGTGGTAAAATTAGGTGCCTTCACTGATATCCAGGTTGGCTTATACTCAAGTATATAAGATAGGTAAAGAAAGACAAACTCTGGAAGCCCACCCCTTCTTTTTGACAATAGGGGGTCAAAAGGAGGCCAGCTATGGGCTGCAGTACTGCTTTTTGCTCTGACAGTGGTGGTTTGCATGTTGCTGTGATGTTGGCCACAAACACATAGATGAGGCTAGATAGAGCCTGCAGAAGAATTCCTCGCCTGAGTCTAGGCTAAAATGTCAACCTCACTGAAGTATAAACTAAGCAATCATTTCTGTTTCAAATTTATCTTTCAGGAGTGGTTTTTATACAGAAAAACCAAAGTGAAGGATCCAAGAAGTGATAGAATCCTAGTAATTATATTAGGTGATTCAGGCCTCCTGAACTAACTTCTGCCTGACTACTACAAGTTCATGAACAGATCTATCAGTCTTTAAACTTATTTACAACTTTTCTGAAAATGATCATCCTAACCTTTGGGGTATCAAGCAAAATTATATGTATTACTTTTAGCAACAACAATTTTTTAAACTGGCGTAACAGAAATGTTATATGTACGATAGCTTTGAATAATATATTCATTATCGACATTAGAACTTTTATTAATGTTCTTAGCATTTCCATTAGAGAAGAATATCTTAGTCACTTTTGGCTATATCTTTCTATTTTAGCCTCAATATGTTTAGAATAAGCATAAAACTATAGATTTTTCCCTTCAGAAATAAATAATTTTTCAGACTATAACTCAGGACATAAGAAAGCAGTTCCCTTAAAAATATAGAAAAAGGTTTTCTAAGAGTAAGTACTATGGAGGAATTACAGGCCCTTAGTAGAAAAGTACCATAAATGTTACTGCTGCCTCAATCCAATTTATTATAGTGCATTTTTGACTTAAAGTCAGCCCATCACCAAATCCCAGATTTCTCTTTCAAGATGAAAATGCTTGAATCCAAAAACCATCCTATTCCTGTTTCTTAACAAACCCATTCCATTTTTCAAAGCAGTTTATATGATCCCAGAATCACCAGACAAGTGTATATCTTGCTTTTCATTTTGCCTAGTGAAATTATACTTTCCTGCTTCCCACAACTTTCTAATGCAACTGTACAAAAAATAAAATTGTTTTTCTAGAAGTCACAGATAATGGCTCACATTTTAAGCAACTCATACACAAAGAAGAAACCTGGTTCCATCTCATTCTGTGATTTATGACTAACCTCCTCTGAGCAATTCCTATTTATACATCCATTTGTCGTGTCTCTGACTGATATATTTTTAGCAGAGCCACTGGACACAATATACAGTGTCCTAATTCTCCCTCTGAATCATATGAAAACATTTAGCTGAAGTGAAGTGATATTGCCTTTAAATTTTCTTGTAAAATCTGAGGTTTATGTAATATGACTCAGTACAATTCTGATTGATGGGAGTGCTTTTTATTCTCTACATCATCCAAGTCTACAGGCATTGAAATCTCACACAATCCAAATACTGGAATTAAACACAAAGCTCTGTGAATTCAGAATTTACTGCTCTAAGAAGAGCTTACAAAGAAATTGGAAATAAATCCAGTGGTGAATGTAAAGAAATTCTTGAGCTACTGCTTCCCCTCTGCAATGGATCCTTCTGACCCTGAATTGATAAACTGCTTGGACAAGAGTACTGGCCCCAAAGTGACCTTTGCATAAGCACTAATGTAATGTATGACTACCTTTCTGTGGCTATTTTAGTATCACATGTATATGGAGAATGATGTACAACGTAGAGTTATCCTGTTTAGACTAACAGTGGTGAGATTATTTCTGATGTTGTGTTAGTTCCACTAGACTAAAGAAACAAATTCATAAACTTGCATATGTATATAAGGAAAAGGCTTTATATACAGGAGGAATGGAACATTGAGAAAGCATCCCAACTCAGTCCAGTCCAAGGTCATAAGTCCGATACTAGCCCATATGTCCAATACCAGTCTATAAAAGTCTCCTTCTGGCTCACGAAGCATTTGCAGAAACATCCTGGTGCTGGCTCCTCATTCCAGGCCTCAGGATCCATCAGCAGTACACATTGGTGGTAGAAACATCTCAGCCCTGGTAGGGGTCTCTTTGTGGCTTCTTCGGCACCAGAGGTCTGGTTGCATCAGAGCAAGCCCAGGTAGCTTCTCCTCCGGCTCCTCCAGGCTCCAGGACTCAGGATCCATAAGTATGCCACTGACTTGTCTTGTCATAGACCGACTCCCAGAGACTGAGTCAAATCTCTTTCCTCCAATTGGGAAATACCGCAAGACTTTCCAGAATTCTCAGGAGAAAACCATGCCTACAGAATTCTCATGAGGAAGCCACGGCCACACAGAGGTCTCATTTGGCTATCTCCAGATTGACAGGCTAGCCTCCACCCCTAGACTCCCAATCATGAAATTGACACACGAGGATATGACTGTCACAGATGTCAATCACACTTCGAGAGGAAACCTGGATATGGAAAGTGTGAGCCTAAAAGCATCACTCAAGCCACATTAGTATCTTTGCGCACAGGTATTATAATTCTCTGATACCTACAAGAATAAACTAAAAGACCCCCACTGCACATTAGATTATATCCCACTATTTGAAAGCTCAAACATATTTTTGAAGAAGTCATCTTAACTTTTTGTAATCTTTCTATGTTTCCCCCTTTCCTGTTTGGTCCTTTGTATTAGCTCTTACTGGAAATGGCATTTTTTATGTTGCAAGACACTTCAAGCATCGTATCTCACGTATCTCCTTGACAAGATCCCCAGGCCCTCAGCTTGAAGCAATGCCCTTTGCCCTTTAAAAGCACTAGAATTTCCTGCACTTTGGTAGAACTCTATTTCCTTGTTATTTTCTTAATTCATTCAAGACCATTTATTAACCATTTAAGGCACATGGTGCTTGACTGTGGTCATAAAAATGAGTATAGTTCCTGAACCAAAGGGGTCAGAAACTGGAAGTGCCGACAGGGGTGTTAAATGATATTTACTATGACTGCAGTACCTAGGGTATTTGGCACAATTCATCACTCCAGGGCTGCATATCTCATGTTCCCTTTTAAAACTTTAGCTTGCTGAGCTAAGGGCAAGTAAGATATGACTCCTGAGAAAAGATGAATAGAAATCTGAGCCCCTGACTCTGCAAGCTATTTACCTCTGCAGAGTCTAGTTTAGTTTCTGAGGAATATATAATGGCATTAAGGGCATTCACATTTTTATTATTCAGCTCATCCTCAATTCAAAATCACTATGTAGTCTTCTACTCTGTAATGTTGGGTAAATTACTTATCCCTTTTTTCAGCCCCCCTATTTTACACTCTGTCCCACCTATTATCTAGAGATGGACTGGTTTAAACCATTCACTCGAGGATGCCACTTCCTTCCAAACTTCATTTTGTTACAAACTTCCTCTGAGGGAGTGAAAGACTAGTCACAAGGTAGACTGAATTTTAACTCTGTATTTTTCTAGAGTGCTTATGGTGAAGCAATTTTGAATTCTCAAAATATCTATTTTGTCTTTGACCTAGAAAAGAACTAGAAGAGACCTAGGGACTGTGGGTTCTGGAGATTAGGTGACTAAGTTAAATGGTCTTCCCAAAAACATAACTCTGGTTTATCCTATCAAGTCAGTTTCTACTGATAGTGAGTCTATAGGACAGAGTAGAACTTCCCTGGTAGGTTTCTGAGGTTGGAAATCTTATTAGGAAGGATAATAAAGCCTCACTTTTCTGTATACATAAAATACCTAGTCCAGGGTCTGATAGATGCTCTGGCAATGTCAGTGAAATAGCTTAACAACCACTAGCATATTCCTCGTGAAAGAACTTATTAACTTTTGACTATATATTTTCATAAACAGCCATATAATTTAATGTTTGTAATTAGACATAAAAATCATTGAACTAACCCCATACCCTTACCCCCTCATTTTATTCCCTTTATGATCATCTATGTAATGGCATAAAATCCATGACCTAGAAGGCACAATAACCACCAGGCTTCCATGAGACTTTCTCAAATGAGAAGACACCTGCTGTTTTGAAACCCATGTTCCACAGTCATCCAGATTGCTGGAACTAGCTCCACGGGTTTCTAATCAACCAGTGTGTTGTCAGAACTGTTCCTTCTGCACATAAGCACCTCCAAATAATTGCTGATCTCATTACATACTGTTTTGGAGGAAAGGCTTAGTGCATCAGAAACAAAAAGACAAATTTTCTTGATCTCCATTTCAACCTCAGTGGTAATTGGGTAGCAGATTTCTACTAAATGTATCCATCTTCCAACAACTATGTATTTAGGAAGTTTAGTACACTGAGGTTTGCATTAACATTTGTGTCCTAAATATTTGATCATGGACATTTTACTTATACAGAAAGGGCTAAAATTAATTGTGGACAATGTACACAGTCAATTTGAATTCTATTAATATTTGCTATACTTGAATATGACTATTTCAAAATCAATTTCCACTCCTCAACCTACCTTTATCTAGGTTAATTTTTAAACACTCTAGTGCCACAATAACTTTTAAAATATTTTATTGAGGGCTCTTACATCTCTTATCACAATCCATACATGACTCCAGTGTATAAAGCACATTTGCCGCCATCATCATTTTCAAAGCATTCTCTTCCCACTTGAGCCCCTGATATCAGCTCCCCATTTCCTCCCCCTCCATCCACCACTCACCCACCCTTGAGAAATTTGATAAGTTATAGATTTTTTTTTCCATATCTGACATTGTCCCCTGTTGCCCCTCTTCCACTTTTCCAGTATTTGTACCCCTGTGAGGGAGGGGGTTCTAGTTGATCCTTGAGATCGTTTACCCCTGGCACCTTCCACCCTCTTCTAAGTCTTCTGGTATCTCCACTCTCAGAGTTGGCCCTGACGGGCTTGTATATCCTGGATTCCCTGTGTTGCAGACTCTTATCTGTAGCAGTGCACGTGCTCTGGTCTAATCTGATTTGTAAGGTAGAATTGAGGTCCTGATGGGGGGCAGGGAGGAAGGACGCACCAAAGAACTAGAGGAAAGTTGTGTGCTTCATCAGTGCTGTACTGCACCGTGAATGCCTCATCTATTCCCTGTGACCCCTCTGTGCGGAGATGCCCAATTGTCTACACCTGGGCATTGGATCTCCACTCCATGCCCCCCAACTTAATTCACCATGGGTATCGTTTTATTCTGGGATTTAGATGCCTAATACCGGATCTCATCAATACCTCATGACCACACAAGCTAGTGTGCTTCTTCCATGTGGATTTTGTTACTTCTGAGATAGATGACTGCTGGTTTATCTTCAAGCCTTTTAATTTTCAGATGCTATATCTTTTTTATATCTGGGCACCATCAGCTTTTTTTTTAACCACATTTACTTATGCATCCATTTTGTTTGTCTTCAGTGATTGTGTTGGGAAGATGAGCCTCACAGAATGCCTGATTGTTAGAACAAAGTGTTCTTTTGTTAAGGGAATATTTGAGTTGAGACCCAGGGTCCATCTGCAACTTCGATTATTAACATATAGATATGAGTGCATAGGTCAATTCCCCTCTCATCATTATATATGTGTGTGTGCATGCCTGTATTTAGACCTCTATAAATGTTCATTGTCTCCTAGTTCTTTACTCTCTTTTCTTTTAACTTCTTTCTTGTCCCACTACCACGTTCAGTCTCCATTTTGGTTTAGTAATTCCTCTCTGCTACATTACCTTTGACTGAGCTCCACGAGGCATTCTCTGACCTTCCTTCCATTAATTTTAGTTCAGTTTTTGTTCCCTTGTTCCAGGGTTGGTCCCTTCTCCTCTTCCTTTCTCCCACCTTCCCTTCTCCAGTATCCGTGCCCCCCCCCCACCCCTTACTGGAACCATTGGTCCCATTCTCTACAGCTCCACATTATTATCTTGCCTATTTATCTAGATAGACATGCAGATACACTAATAAGTGCAAGAAAACAGGCAAAGCCAAATAAAACAACCAGGGAAGCCAAAACAAACAAAACAATAACAATACCAAAAAACAAACAAAAAGTAAAAATAGCAAAAAGAAAGCCACTGACAAAAATCAAAAAACCTAAAAATAGGTCTGTTTGTTGCCTTTATCTGATGGGGTGTCACACTGTGTGTCTCCCAAGTCTATTTTTGGTATTCCCCAGGAGCTTCATCAGTCTGCTCCCCCTGCTTCTCTGCAGCACGCCCTCAGTGCCTCACCCCATCACCATAGGGCCAGAGAGAGCACTATTCCTGCACTGTGCCTCCATTGCTGTCCCCACAGCATCATGGCTCAGTGTAGGTCTCTTTGTCCTTTGGTGAGCCCAGCCCCATGGTCCTCCCTGTTCATTGTCTGCTCTGAACAGGAACATCGTCCTTGGGGCTTGGTGGGCCAGGATGTCCTCTCCTCCCTCTCTATCCCTTTGTGCTTCTCCAGTGTTCTCTAATCCCACACATTCCTCCCCCAAACTGTTTCACATATCACCACACTGTAGCCCCAGTGATGTTTTCTGAAGTGCATTCTTCTGAGGGTGGGAGAAGTACCAACATAGCTGAGCTTGGGGCTACCCCCAAAGCCCTTTCTAATGGTTCCCTTGTACATGCTGCTTGTGTGCACGTCTGATTGAAGGCTGGGCTCTCTCTTCCTCTCCTGTGGAGGTATAAACAATACCTCCCCATTGGATGGATTAGTGCCCTGCTCCTCCTCTTACTTAGTTGGATACCATATATATCTCTGATTGCGTTTGTCCCCCGGCATAGTTGCTGGACCTCATGCCAGGGATGTCTGTATATAGTAGCTTTCTCCCTATGCCCTGCTTTGTTGTTTGTTTGCATATTTGTTTGCTTGTTTACGCTTACCTCAGTGGACTCATGTTGTGCTTTTCCTTTTCTACTTGCCTTACTTCACTTAGCATGATTTCCTCTGGAGCTCCTGTGGCAATGTGCTTCATGCATCCATTGCTACACTTTAGGGATGTGAAGGACTCCATTGCATGCACACACCTCAGTTTTTTGATCCATTCATCTGCTGAGGGAAATTTGGGCTGTTTCCAGCACCTTGCAATTGTGAACTGTGCTGTGATGAACATTGAAGCACAGATGTCTGGCCATGGTTTGCTTCTTGCCTCTTCTTGGTGTATTCCCAGTAGGGGGATTGCTGGGTCCTGTGGTAGCTCAATCTCCATCTGTTTTACAAATCACCAAATTGATTTCCATAGTGGCTGTACATACCTACAGGTCCAACAGCAATGGATAGGTGTTCTGATCTTCTCACAGCCCCTTCAACTATTGCTTTCCGGTTTTTTACTTGGGATATATTTGAGGGTAGTCGGTGTTGTCTCGTAGCTGTTTTAATTTCCATTTCTCTTATGGCTAATGAAGGAATATTTTCTCATACGTTTATTCAGATTTCTGTTCCTGTGAAACTCCTGTTCAGGTCCTTTGCCCAACTATTTAGTGAACAGTTTTTTTTCTTATTGTAAGTTTGCAAAGTATAATAGATTTTACTTATAAGGTCTTTGTCTGATGTGTCATTGCTGAAGATCTTTTTCCATTCAGTGGGCTTTCTTATTACTCTTGGTGAATTCTTTCAATGCGCACAGGTTTTTTATCTTCAATATATCACACTGGTCAATTTATGAATCCTCTGTATTTGTATCCTTTTCTATTTCTGATAGCCTATATATTCCCTGTGCCAAGATTCTCAGGTTTGTCCCAATTCCCTCATTAATGGCCTTAATAGTTTCAGGTTTTATCTCAATGTCTGTGATCCACCTTGAGTTTATTCTTTTTCATGGAGTGAGGTAAGGGACTTGTTTCATCTTTTTTGCAGGAAGATACCCATTTTTTACCAGTACCACTTATTGAAGAGGGCATCCACTTCCCATTTGACACTTTGGGGGCCCTTAACAAAAGTCAGCTGTCTGTATGTTGATGTTTTCAATTCTGGATCTTCAGCTCTTTTCCATTGGTCTGAATACCTGTCATTATGCCAGTACCACACTGTTTTGGCCACCATGGTTATGAAATACATGTTAAAGTCAGGTAGAGCAAGCCCTCCCACTTTGGCCTTCTTAAGGAATTCACTGCTAATTCTGGATTTCCTCACTCTCCCTATGACATTGGTTATAAGTTTTTCTAATTCTTTGAAAAATCATAATGATATTTGTATCAGGATAGCATTAAACTTATATAGTGCCTCAGGCAGAACTCACATCTTTCCTATATTAAGTCTTCCAGTCCACAAGCATGGGATATTCTTCTATTTGTTAAGGTCACTCTTGGTTTCTTGTAATAGTGTTCTGTAGTTTGCCTGGTAAAAATCATTTATTTTATTAGTCAAGTATTTCTCCAGATGTTTCAATTTGTGTGTAAAGGATACTACCTTTTTAATTGCCTCTTCTGTGATCTTGTCTAATGAGTATAGCAATCCAATAACCTTCTGTTTAATGATCTTGTATCCTGTCACTCTATCATCTACCTCTTTCACTTCCAACACTCCACTTGTGGAGTTTGGGGAATTTTTGATGTATAAAATCATATGACCTGTGAATAATGATAGTTTCACCTCTTCCTTCCCCAGATGAATATTTTGATGTCTTTTCTTTGCCTTATTTTGTTAGCTAGGACCTCCAGTATGATGTTAAATAGGAGTGAGGATAAAGGGCATCCTTGTCTAGACCCCTTTTTTCACTGGAATTATATTCACCTTTTCTCCATTGATCCCACATTGGCTACTGCCTTTTCATATGCAGCGTGCATAAAATTGAGGACTTTTCCTTCTATTCCTATCATCTTAAGTGTCTTAAATAGGCATGAGTGTTGGATGTTATTAAATGCTTTTTCCACATCTATTGATATTATCGTGTGGCTCATTATTTTTCCTGTTAATGTGGCAAATAATACTAATGGTCTTTTATGTGTTGAACCATCACAACATTTCTGGTATGAATCTCACTTTGTAATAGTGACATTATTTTTATATGCTTTTCCATTCTATCGATCAGTATTTTGTTAAGGGCTTTTGCATCAATGTTCTTTAGGGATATTGTTCTGTAGTTCTCAATTCTTGTGCAATCCTTGGCCAGTTTAGGTTTCAGAGTCATACTATCTTCACAGAAATAATTTGGGAATTTTCAGTCTTTTTCTGTGTTCTGGAAGAGTTTGTGATGGATTGATGTCATTTCTTCCCTGAATGCTTGGTAGAATTTTCCTGTAAAACCATCTGGCCCGGGGGACTTTTTGTTGGATATCCCTTGATAACTTGATCCATTTCTTCTATTGCTTTGGATCTGTTGAAGTTTTTGATACCCATCTCAGATAGCCTAGGGAGGGATTGCCCTTTCCAAGTATTTCTCCATGTCTTCCAAGTTGTTGAATTCATTAGCGTGTAGTCTATCAAGTCAATTAATCCTATCAATGAACAGACTTTTAGCTGTTCTAATTTTCCCATAGAGTCCTTGTTTTTCTTCTCCTATATCTCAGTTCTGGTTTTTATTACTTCTTTCCTTTTACTATTAGTAGGACTGGTCTGTTGACTCTGCTCTAATTAGTATGTTTTGTGCCAGCATATCAACCATGTGTCTCTCTTCATTTTTCACATGAGCATGTACTGCTATCAGCATTCCTCTGAAAAATGCCTTTGCTGTATCCCAAAGGTTTCATTCTCATTGGTTTCTAGAAACTTCCTGATTTCATCTCTGTCTTTGGCCACCACCCATTCCTTTTGCAATAGAGAGTTACTCATCATCCAATAGTTTGCCCTTGTTTTTTCATCATCCTTTTGTTGATTTTCAGTCTTATGGCACAGTGTTTGGAGAGAGATGTCTGCAAAATTTCTTTGTGTTTGAATGTACTCAGGTTCAACTTCTGTCCCAACATGGGTCTATCTTGGAGTAGGTGCCATGTGGGCTGGAAAAGTATATAAAATTATTTGCATTGGAGAAAGCTCTGAAAATATTTGTCAGGTCACGTTGTCTAACTGTGCAGTTTAGTTCTGTTAAATCCTTGTTGGATTCCTTTCATTGTGATCTGCCTAGTTTAGAAAGCAGTGTATTAAAGTCAACAACTTTAGTTTTCAAGTCTGGATTTCATTTCTCATCATTTGTAGTATCTGATTTAGGTCTCTTATTGGGCACATAGGTGTTTGTTATGCTCACTGGTCCTTGATTTTCTGTTCCCTTGTGCATTATATAGTATCCCTCCTTGTCTCTCCTTATGGCTTACATCTTGAGATCAATTTTTGTCAGAGATTAAGACCGCTACCCCTACTTTTTTTTTTTTTTGCATTGTCATTTGCTTGGTATGTTTTTCTCCAGCCTTTAATTCTGAACCTGTTTTTGTCTTTTAGATGAGATGTGTCTCCTGTAGGCAGCAGATCAATGGATTATATTTTCTCAGCCAGTCTGTTAGACTCTGCCTTTTAATGCGAGTTCAGCCCATTGGTATTCTGTGTTATTACTTCCATCGGTGAACTCTGCGATATCATCTCTTACCTTTTGTGTTAGATGTTTTCTTGTGTAACTATCTTATGAGTTTGTGTTGTAGTGAGTTTGTGGTTCATTTGCCTTCTTTCCACTGTTGGGCTAATGCTATGTTGTGGGCTGTTTTCCTGCTGCCCCCTGTTTGGTGGAGTTGTTCTATATATGATCTCTTATTTGCACTTGGTGAATGTTGATCTTCTGCCCATACAAGATAAACAAAGATATTTTGTAGATCTAAGTTTCTTTTTATGTATCCTTTGAGTTTTTCCCTGTCTGGGAAGACTCTTATTTCTCCATTGATCTTAGTAGATAATTTGACCAGGGATAGTATTCTTGAGTTTGATTATTTTCCTTTAACTTTTGGAATATGGTACTCCATTAGCTCTTCTCCTTCATCGTGTACACTGATAGCTCTGAACATATTCTTATTTGGGTTCCTTTAAAAGTGATTATTTGTTTTCCTAGCTGTTCTTATGATCTTTGCCTTTTCCTCATAGTTGGATAATTTATCTATTATGTGTCTTGGTGACTTTGAAGGATGCAGTCTGGTTGGTCTTCTTTCTGCCTCCTGAACACTTGCATGATTTTCATTTATTAAGCTGGGGAAGTTCTCCTCTAAGAATCCCTTCAGTATTTTTGCTGTTAACTTCTTTGTTGTGTCTTGTTCTAGTGATCAACTGTTCCCGTATTGTCTATCTTCATAGCACCATACTAGGCGCTTAGGTTTTCTTAGGCTTCTCTGATTGTCTTATTTGACTGCTTCTCCCATTTGTTGGTGTCTGCTTGCTTATCCTCTAAGTCACTGGTTGGTGCAATTCTCTGCTTCCTCAAGTCTGTTGGGTAGACTGCTAATTTGCTACTAGATTTTTATTATTTCATCCCTTAAACCTTGTATTTCCCTTTGCTGCATTGCTTTTATCTCCTTTATCATTTCATCCTTTTCCACATGGTTTCCCTCATATCCTATATGACTCCAAGCAGAATTCTGAAAATTTTTTTTTCTGTGGCAGGGCAATGTCTGCTTCTTCTACACACATCATCAGATTCATGACTTCTGGCATTGTCTTCTGTTCTTTTCTGATTTTTCAATGAGGCTGCAGGAGCTGGTTACTTTTTACATGTTGTTTTAGAGGAGCCTGACAGCATCTTCTAGAATGAAGCATACTGGGATCACTTGGAAAACTCTTATGAGTGCTTCTGTGAACTACTTGCAGATAGCTGCACTGAGAAGGTCAGGTTACCACTGTATCTTCCTGTGGTTCTACTCTGACCCTAGCCAACCAGTATTCCAATTTTTGGAATGCAAGTTGGTTATTATTCTCATGGGACACTGGTCAGGTGATGTGGGCCCATGATGGTGGTATTTTACTGGTTGATCTCTCAGTACGCCATAGTGCTGTGTCTCACGGTGTTTGGAGCAACTTGATGATGTGTGGTTTTCCCTCTGCAACTGGAGTGCGGAGTGTATATGGGTGTAGAGCACTGTAGATGGCAGGTGGAATTACCCTGGATGAAGAGATCACCATGGAAGTTGGGCGGATGTTCTCTCAGCAGTGTGGAGCACCACTGACGGTGAACTGGAGTATCCCCAGTCACTTGTAGGGCCATGGGGAGTAGTCTGGAGTTCCCCCAGCCATTTCAAGGGGAGATCCCCAGGCGGCTTGTGGTATGTTGTAGAACAGGTATGCTTTCCACAGTTATGGGTAAAGCCAATAAGTGCAAGCAGGAGCTTCTTTGACTGGGTCATCAGAGTTGCCCTAAGCTGAGGGTTGTGGACTGAAGGCTGGTAGTGATTTGTGAAAGGAAGAAGAGGGAGAAAAGAAGAAAAAGAGAAAAAAGGAGAAAACAAAACAAGAGCAAAAGTAAAAGTAAAAACAAACAAACAAACAAACATACACCAGAAAATGCACAGATAAAATAAAAGTAAAATCAATCAAAAAAGAAAACAACTTAAAAGGAAAACCGAATCTGCTGAGACTGTGGTGGGAAATAAAGAAAAGATAGAAGAAGGGGGAAAGAAAAAAAAGGCTCCTTTATTCAACATCTCAATTTTCAGATCTGGCAACAGGATCTCTGGGCAGGTGAATCTAAGTAGATGCCATCTTCTTCCATCTTCCAGGAGCAAAATGCCACAATAATATTTTTATATATTAGGCGTTCATTCATTAATTCATCTGCATAGACATATTAGTGTTATAGAAACTGTGCTAGGTGCTGAGAATTCAAACAATAATTATGACATAACTTCTCTCCTGAAGGAGTCCCTACATATGGAAGCTTGGGTCCTCATAATAATGTCCCCCAAAGATGTTAATCTTTTAATACTCAAAATATATACATGTAGAATAAAGGGGAATGAAGTTTTCAGATGGGATGGTCATTAATCAAATGATCCTAAAATAGAGAAGTTATATTGACTGATCCAGGTGATCTTAGAATCATTCATCACAAAAATCTTTCAACAAAAGAGGGAAGCAACATAGAATCAAGAAGACCTGGCTACAGAAGAAACACACAAAGAGAAGCAACAGTGGGAGCTATTTAAATGCCAGGGGACCTTGAGTCAATGAATATGGGTAGCCGGTAAAAGCCAGAAAGAGAAAAGTGGTATGTTCTCCCTGAGAGCTTGTAGAGAGGCAAGTAGCCCTGTCACCAACTTAACTTTAAACAAATTAAAACTATTTCAATTTCTCAGCTACAAAATTGTAAGAAAATCATGCTAATTCAATCCATTAGACTTTTGATACAATGGCCATAAGGAATAGATATGCACACAATGTTGAGGTGCCCATACATCCTGTAATGGGGGAGGGCAAGCATTTTCCATCTTACACTTCTATTCATTACTGTAGATCCTGTGAAACCCCACCTCCTACTCAGGTGAGCATGTAGGATGCAGCCCAGGACCTGTACAACTAGACAAGCCCAGGTGATAGGAATTGAAGTCGCTGTGATGGTATGCTGACTAAAGAACTAATAATATACGCATCAGTATTCCAGAGCTACCAGTTCATCATAGGAGGAACATCTAGGGTCCTTATGAGTCAGACTTCATTAAATGGTAGTGGATAGGAGAGTTAAAGGGTAATTAAAAAAATAAGAGATTCTCACTCGCACTCAAGAACCTTGAAGTTTTTGTGTGCAACCAAAATACACAGAAAGGAGAGTATTTAATAGACATGTGTATACAAAGCTAAGTGAAAGTTTGTTGCAACAAAATCATAAAAATCTTTATGAAATGAACATATAAAAATGTGGGCATATCGTTTCTACACATATCCTCTATCTAGGACTATACACTTGACAAAATGGTATTTCCATCTTTCTAATCCTTTCCTTTGCTCTTCGATTTATACCATGTCAAAACAACAGTTTTAACAAACTCATGGAACTCAAATCATGTTCCACTTCAAAGTTTTTTTGGGTTTTTAGAACAAAAAGAAATCAGAAGTGCCAATATCAGCCATTTGCCCAGATGGAGTAAGGTTTCCCAATTAACTTCTTTCAACACAGCCCTTTCCAGCCTTGTAGAACAAGAGATTGCATTACCAAAATGGGGGGGCGCAATCCTTGGCACAATATTCCTGGATATTTTTTCTGCATGCAGTTTTCAATTTTCTTAAACTCTCTTCTTGATATGTCCACATGGTTTTCCTAGGTTTTCAAGAAACCCTATCAAGAATACCCTTTTTGAAGAAAGAAAATTAGCTATAACTTTCTTCCTTAATGTTATTGGCCCACAGCACTGAAGCTGAAGCTTGGGGAGTGAGATAAACCTGACCAGAACACATGAGGACAAATGAAAGGGGAGGAAGAGAGAATGACGTGTATCCTGGCCCACCAAGCCTTCAGAGCAATAATCCCACTCAGAACAGCTACTGCACAAAGAGGACTGCATGGCCAGCCCCATTAAGAAATACGGCTACCCTCACAGACCCAAGGTCTATTGGGACCAGGAAGAAGAAGCAGGGTCAAGATTATACCCTGTTGCACACAACCACACCAATGCAAAGCACTAAGAGTGTGCAGTGGAGCGTAGAGTCACAGATGGAGTGACAAGGATATACTTTGGGGCCAGGGTGTTGACACCCCATCCAACTCAACTAGGGGTCACTCTAGGAGGTCAACAACAGACCTTGAACTTTATACAGGCAGACCATTGAAACCAAACTCATTCCCCATGAGTTGATTTGGACTGACCGAGACTCTCTAGAACAGAGAAGAACTGCCCAGAGGATTCCAAGAGAGAATGTTTTCTGGAAAAAGACTCCATGAGCTCTGCCCTCTGGAGAAATTGGTGGCTTTGAAGCTCTGACCTCTTGTTTAGCCTCAGAGTGCTTAACCACTGTGCCACGAGGGCATTTTCTTTGATAACTGGAAAACCCAACCAAACTGCCATGGAGACATTTCTGACTCCTCGAGATCCAGGAGAGAATTGCCCTGTGTGTTTTTGAGAGTCTAGTTCTGACAAGAGTGGAAAGCCTCATCTTTCCTCCTTGGAGTCGGAGAGTGGTTTTGAAGTGCTGATCTTGCAGTTGGGAGCCCAGCACAGAACCACTGTGCCAGCAGCACACCCACCTGCAAAGAAAGAACCCTGATGGCCACCAGCTTCTCTGCAGGAGAAAGGTGTGACCCTCTGCGACCATGAAGGTTACAGGCTTGGAAACCCAATAGGGCAGTGTTAGTCAGTCCTATAGAATCGCGATGCGCTAACAGCCACTTGATGGTAATGGATTTGGTAGATAAAGT